>JADLZL010007456.1:0-146534 GCA_015844335.1 Chrysopogon serrulatus | reverse complement strand
AAAAGAGTAAAATCTATTGAACACAAACCTATCTTTAATGCTGCCAAAGAAATAATACTATAATAATATATATCTTCAACAAGCATCAGAGATCCTGGTCATCTGGTGCTAGTGCTGCAAACCTTTTTCAATCAAATATATTACAAAACAAAAAATGTTCTAGGACACACGTACACACACAGAGAATTCACTGTATTTTAACCAACCCCATCCCAGCACTGAGGCATGAAACATCATCCTCTGCTCCTGCTGTCCACATTTATACCCTTCTTCATGTATATGGTCTATAAAACAGCAAGTCATGTTTAATTGATAATATTCTTTGAGGGAAGAAACATTTTAGCGTGCCAAAAATCATCTAGCCTGTCTATAAAGAATTGTCATTCTATGAGAGAGGCTTAGGTATAGCAAATTTGGCAAGAATAAAACAACAATGCCACCATAGCACCTGAGTAATGCGGCCAATTTCTCACTCCTGCTGCTCAAAAATACGCTCTTCGTCATCTAAACCCCAGTAACGATGCCAATAGCCCATGATTCAGCCAGTCTATAAAGAATGAACCTCTAACTTGCAGGGCTGCCAATACATGACAAAACTCAGGAAATAACTTCAGTATGCTTTGTACAGAGCCAAAGAAAAATATAGGTGCAAAATTTGGGTCCAGAGGAAACCAACAGCAGCACCATCATGGCACATGGGCACCAAGGCCAACTGAAAATCAAATCACCACATGTCTAATGATCATGAATCTACAATTTACAGAACTTCTATCCAAAGGCATATCACCAACTTCACTTTGATTTTTTACAAAGCCAAATAAAAACAAATCTTACAAACAAATTTGGCTCCAAAAAAACAGCAGCATGTCCAGAATTCCAGTTCAGTATTATGCAGACAATTTCAAACACTAGCCAGTTTCAAAAACTAAAAATATAAGGAAAGCACAGTACAAACTACAAAGTCCACCCAACAGTAGAAAGGCCACACAGACATGTACTGTTAAGAACCAAAGGAAACAACTCGATATATTACTACCCTTTTTAGTCCACAATACATGTCTACTTATCTAGCTAGATTGAATATCAGGAGAAAATTGCTAAACTAGAACACTGCCCTTCATTAGATGCTAACAAAGTAACGATAAAGATGTTCATGCCAAAATGTGAAGAAGTTACATGAATGAACTATGAGGATGACAAACCTTAGAAGAGATTCTTTACAGCACTAGTTACCAACACATGCCTTAGCTCTTTCTCTTTCCCTTTGTCATGTCGCCAAGGAGCTCCCACTGGTGTTTTCCAGCACAGCTAGAAGCATAAGCAGCAGCAAGACCTGGGGCACTCACCTCATAAGGGTGCACAAGTTTACCCAGAATATAATCATTGCCCATCAATGCAATAGTACTGAATCTGAAACTAGAAGTCATCAATCCCCTGTCCTTGAGAAATTTCATCAAGTAATACCGCGGCAACAACCGACGCTCCACACTATACATTAGCAACACTGGCCGATAGACAATGTCTGGGATCTGCAACCCAACATCACCCATTAGAAAATCCAAGTTTTTATGAACCCTTTCCGGAGTGAAGTTCAGGATATTCGGCGCCTTCCTCACTGCTGATGCTATATCATCCTTCGACCACCCAAGCTTCTCAAACAGCTGTATATTACTGTCGAGCTTCTCATGGTTGAAGATCGCAAACCTCATGAACGCGAAGGGGAAAACCCACGAGTCCTGCTGGATTCCAAACTCAGCAACGCGTGCCAGAGTTTCCTGGAGGTGCTTAGTGCTCCTCACAAGTATCCGGGACAAGAAAGAGTTCGGAATATCGGAAATATCCAACCCGCATCGCTGAAGAAGGGCCAGGTTGGGCTTGGCAACCTGGTCGAGATTGACACTGAGGAGGCTGGCGTTCATCTTGACGAACCGCAGGAGCTCGTCGAAGGAGCGGAAGACCCCAAGCCAGAATTCAAAATTACGGACGAGTGAGCAGCCGCGGAACCTTGTGGGGGCGGCGAGTACTAGCTGGCCGACCTGGTGGCTCGACAGGCCGAGGCTGCGGAGCTCGGCGGCGCGGGGGAACAGGGTCTTCCCCACGTCGGCGCAGAGGAGTCTGGGATCTTTGGCGACGACGGTGGCGAGGCCGGTGCCGCAGATGTCGAGACCGGCCAAGAAGGCGAGGACGGCGTCGGGCCTCGAGGGAGACCTGAGGGAACCGAGGCCGATTCTTTTGGATGCCTTGACGGCCTGCTCCCCGGAGAGGCCGCATCTAGCGACGAGGTAGTCGGCTACCGCGAAGGGATTCCTCGCGGAGGCGACGGAACCGGAGAGGAGGCGATGGAGAGGGACGATGCAGGAGGTGGTGCGGCGGGACGAGGAGAGTAGATGTGGAAGAATGCAATTTCGGAGGCGGAGCATAGCGTCAGGAGCGACCGGCGGCCGGCGGCGGGAGGGATTGCGGTGAGATCGCACCTTCAGCCTTGGCAACTCCACAACCGAACCATTCCCCAAATTGGGCCGTAACCGTAGCCCTCGTCAAGATTTTAGCACTTCTCATCATTTCAGTATATTCCATTTCCATTTAGATGTATTTTATACATCATATAATATCAAGTTTACTACTACTCGGTCCCAAGATCATATATCTAGGTACATATAGCAAAACTTATGTATCTATACCTATTATATTATCTATACCTAATATTTAAAAGGCAAAATTTACTTTTTTTTTTTTTTTTGCCCATTCTAAATTAGCCCAACTGTTTTGCCACTTTCACGGCTTTTGGTCCATTCACGGCCCAAGAAACTGTTTAGGGTTTCGTTTTTGGCCCAATGTCACTCGTCAGGGCCCACGGCCTCCAATTCCCCGTGGCGTGTGAACAGGATGGAGATGCTCGGCCTTCTCATTTGCGCGGGGAGCTCGGCGACATCGCCTCCGCCTCCGGCCATCGCTTGTGGGGAGCGCGACTCATTGCGACGCCTCGGAGGGCGCGCCAGGCCATGGGTGACGAGCATGACCCCATCACGCCTCCGGCCGCCTCCTCGCCCCGCGACCGCGACCGCTTTTTCCGCCCAGTAGCGACGCCTCGGAGGACGCCAGGCCACAGTGACGAGCATGACCCGCTCCCGCCGCTCCGGCCGTGGCGCCCGCTGTTCCGCCCGGCTGAGCAGGCGGGGAGCACAAGTTGACGGGCCTTGCCGTGGCCGCCCGGTGGCTTCTGGCGGCGCGAGTCCGAATCAAATCAAAGGTGACTTGAAATCCATGTTCGATGCATGTTTCTTTTTTAATTCCTTTTTTGCGTATCCAATCCAAATTGGAATTGGAATCCAATTTTGTCTGTTACTTTGCTCTGTACGTGAATTTCTCCTACTTTCTTTTTTTTTTTTCCAAGTTGGACTTGAATTTTATCTTTTATTTTGCTTTGCTCGGTACTTATAAAAGTAAAAGCTTTTGGTGGATATCCTCGTGCAAGAGGTGTTTCTAATCTTGTCGAGTAGACTCAACCTTCAAAAATCTGATCTCGCCGAGCAACTAGACGCCCATCATCGAAAGAAAGCTGATCTCGCCGAGTAACTAGACTCCCCACCTCCGACCAACTAGACTCCCCACCTTCAAGTGAGTCCTGATTTCAGAGTTTGTATATGACCAGATCTTTATTGTCTGGTATTTTCTATTCTGAGATCATAGATGTATTATTTGCTTTTATTTAAACTACTGTGATGGATGGTGATCTACAATGTCAAATTTGATATTATAGGCTAACTGATATGTCTAATTGATACGTCTTTTCTCCATTGAGATTGGAGCCGGTAATTGTTTGAAGTTTATGGCTATATATAATCATTATATCTTATTTTTATTTTTTTCTTCTATTTTGTCTTGCAGAATATGGATCCTTTCAACATCAAATTAGAGAATCTTGATAATTCAGATAATAGATCTTTAAAGAGACCCAAATGTTCAGATCCGATGGATTTCGAGTTTGACAAAGATTTACATGAGAACTCCCCATCACCTCGGTCACCATCCATGCAGGTATCAAACACTAATAACAGTGCTGAGCTGCTTATGTTCTCCATCCTTTATTCACCTATAATTTAATCCAAAGTATTTTTAGAAATTACTACTATGTGAATTGAATTGTTAATTTGTTGTTTTTTACATTTTGCAGACCAATATAGGCATTGTTATGGATTCAAATGTCCTGTACTCAGATGAAGAGAAACCTTGTGACAATATGAATCCGAAAGAAATTGCACCCCTGTCCAAAACTGCACCCCTGTCCAAAACTGAACAAAAATATGATGAACTTCCATAAGGTATTTATTTTCCGAAAGAAATTGCACCCCTGTCCAAAACTGAACAAAAATATGACGAATGTCACAATGTTGTTTAATTGACGTTACAAAATAATTTTTTCTTGCAGATTATACAATGACCGACAACGATTTACGTGCTCAAATAGCAATAGAGACATCTCTGGCCAATGATATACTTGTGAAGATAGATGACATCTTTGTCAATAAAGATCAACTTACATGTCTTGTAGATCCATCAAAATATCTAAATGATGACGTGAGAGTACTAATCGCTTTTTTTAATATGTCCATCTAATATTATTTATTTTTTATTCCATTAATAATATATAATCATTACTATTTATATATTATCTTTGTAGGTTATAAGTGCATATATCTGTTGTTTGAAGGAGCAAGGACATCTACAAGATATAAATTGCCTTAAGGTTTACTTTGAGAATCCTATTAACTCGGACTACTAAAACGAGATGGCAACCTTACAATAAGTGAAGATGAAGATGGAAACTTCATTACAAGGAATGTTAAAAATTATTTAAGCAAAGACATGGTAACTGATATCTCTATATTTTACATGTTCATACATTTATATTCTGTTTTACATATCTGAGTATGTCATTGTCTCTGTTAGATTCTACTTCCAATAAATATCAAGAACACACATTGGTATTTAGCTGTTGTTCATGCAAAGAAGTGTGAGATACAAGTGCCTGACTCATTATGTTGGGAATATAATCGAGATGATCTCACCACTACGGTTTGTTACTATTGTATCATTACCCTTTACTTAAATGTTTTACATTGATCCTTGTTTTATATATTATTTATTATGTATAATACTTTGTGTTTCTGATAAAGAGGCAAAATTTCTGCCTTTCTTTTGGTCTGGCCCATTCTAAATTAGAATAACTGTCTAGCCCACTCGCACCTCACTTCAGCCCACTCACTCGGCAGCCCACTCCACACCCCTGCACTCGCATCTGGCCCAACTAGCGCTTGCATCCGGTCCACAGCCCACTCCAGCCACCCAGTGGAAAAGCCCAAAGGTGAAAAAGCCCAAAGCCAAAATTAATTCTGCTAGACTTGAGATTTGAACCGTGGTCTTTTGAACCACACGTAGAAGGTCTCACCACCACACCAAACAAGCTTAGTTGATGTTTATTTAAGTTTTACTTTATTTATTGTTCATGAAACCTTCAAACTTTTTACAGAAACCACTCTCATGGTTGGCAAGACAATAAATAGATAAAATAAATCTGTGAAAATATGGTAGTAAATAATAAAACACTCTTATAATTAGCAAGAGAAAAAATGAATAAAAAAAAGTGTTAAGTGGAGTGTTGCATATATTATATGTAATAATATTGAAATATGTTCACTACTTAACTTGCCGGTTTACTTTAGCTATAACGCAACTCCATGTTGTAGCTCCTGAGTTTAGGCATCGCACACTATTTGCAATGAGTTGTGTTAATATCAGAATCAAATTCCTCTTTAATAATCAAAACAGAGGAAAAAAAAAGAAGAGAGAAGAAAAAATCGGTCTAAGTTCCAAAACCTACCAAAGAGGAGCTGGAACTCACGTTTAGTTTGCATGGTCGCGCATGTTACGTGTTGGTCTTTGTTCCTCCATCATAAATTATAAGACATTTGACTTTTCCTCTTTCAAGTTTCACCATTAAGCTTATTTAAATAATTTGTTCAAAAATAGAAAAAATTAAGTTATTTTTAAGGAATTTTTATTCAAAAATAGAAAATTTTAAGTTATTTTTAAGGAATTTTTATTAATAAAGCAAGCTACGATAAAAGAAATGATATTTACAAAAAATTTTAAATAAGGCGAGTGGTCAAACTTAGTATAAAAAGTCAAAAGTCTTATCAATTAGGATGGAAGGAGTACTATACAGTACAGTGAGTGCAAATGTGTATGCAAATAAATGACATCACACACAACTTAGTTGTCTAACTCCATCTGTAACTATAGTAAGTGATTTGGATATTTTAGTAGTATAGCTATATATGTTGGATCATAACAATAAACTATTGGGAAGTGCAATTCAACATATATAATTTTTCATCGTCAAATTGTAATACACACAAGGAAATCAAGCTTCAACCATATGATTAAGATCGGCATACCTTAATTCATAATTCATGTCCGTGAAGATGTATATGGAGGAAGTAGCTAATGCACTTGAAAAGCATATTACAAACATTGATGCGGTGATTTTTTTATCTGGTAAAATTACTTTAATATTGCTTTTTTCTTTTGAGTTTCTCTATTGTATCATAAATAATATGACACTATTCTTATTATGCATTCTTTCTAATATAATCTATAGATCCATACAGTACACAATTAAAAATACAATGCGCAAAAAACCATAATGGTTAGAATATCCAATCATGGGTGCCAAGGAAAAGAAAGGAAAAAAAAGGGTGAATACGCACGGATGACCAATAAAAAAAGAAAAAAAACTAAAAAGACATTATGAAGCTATCAGAAATACATATATGTCATGGTCATCATATAATAAATTATAGTTCTTAAATTTTATAGGAAAACTAATATATAAATAAACATGTGAGATTTGCATATATGTTTTTCAATTGCCATTTGATAGCTTTTTTTTCCTCCCGTTTACAACGCACGGGCATATTTCCTAGTATCTAAAAAATTCAAATTTATGACAAAAGGGGTATTATTCTATGTGTAAACAACATTGTTTTAGTTTTGTATTTTTAAAAATACTTTAAATTTTTAACTGATAAATGTTTAACAAATTAAATAATTTGCAAACTCCAACAACTCTTTAAAATTAACTTGCCAAATCTTGAGTTTTAGCAAGTTGCTAATTTGTTTGGCAAGTGAAAAAAAAAGACTTGTCTCCAACAACTCCTTAAAACTCACTTGCCAAAACGAAAAAGCCCGCTAATGAATGAAGAGGCCCGCTAAGCGAGCGAAGAGCCCCGCTAAACGAACGAAGAGCCCCACTAAGAAACGAAGAGCCCCGCTAACTTGTCTCGATAGCAAGTCCTTTTCTGCGGATATATATATACGCGCGAGGCCCGTGAATAGCAACTTGGGATAAATAGCAAGTTGGTTTGAGGAGTTGTTGGAGAGGAATTTTTGTATTTTTATCAAATTAATAAGAATAGCAACCTCATTTGAGGAGTTGTTGGAGATGCTTATATTTCGAACGTTCATCCTTCCCATGGCTATAAGGAGCTGTTTGTTTCCTATTTGCAAAAGTATTTTTGCCCTATCACATTAAGTCTTCACTGATGGAGTATTAAATATAGAATAAAAAATAACTAAACTACACATATTGCGACTATTTTGCAAGTCGAATCTTTTAAGTCTAATTAACCCATGATTTGACAATGTGGTGCTACACAAGCATGTTTTAATGACGGATTAAATCAAATGGCCAAACTTCCAACGGCTGCATTGCAAACTCGGTCTCCAACAGAGCTTATATGTTTCATCTCTATATATACTAGTGGTAGGGCGCGCTCCTGCGCGCAGCTCGGTGCACTCAGTGAAATAATTTCCATATATCATCATGTAAACTGGAACTCAGTCTATTAGAAAAAAAATATAGAGAACCATTTATATGAACACAAGAACCAATTTTTTTTTTCTGTATAACATTGATCATGTACTATATTAATTACTTCAGACATCGGGGAGATGATACACCAATGCAACTCAATAATAAAGATTTTAAGGATCAATTACATAGGAACTTGAGCTATATTTTCTGTGACTGAATAAGCAACATTTTATAAGATAATTCAATCAATACTAAACCTACTGCCGGACAGATTTCCAATAGGAAATCAAAGTTCAGAATACATCTCAGAGACTTCACATTTCAGAGTGCTCATGATCAGCAGGACAATTACTGTCTGAACTGGAACTGCACTGTAAAGGTTCAAGTCAAGGCAAATCCAAACATATTTGAAATGAGAAGACGACATGATCAGCAGGTACTGACCTGAAGCATTACCAAGAAGAAAGAAGGAGGCATACATCACATTGTTTAGACTCCTACATAAACCATAGGTTTCTTCACAGCTTGAGATTAAAGATCAATAATAGGTCTCCATGCTAAGTCCAATGCAAAAGCAGTTCATTCTTGTGCACCAGTTTTGGTAAGAAGAGAGCAACCGTCAGTACTACCCAAACCAAATAAGATTAACACAATCTAGTATATATTGTATATATATGGCAAAAAGTATTTTAAACTGGGTCTTGGTTCATTCCCAAGAGCAAAAGTATGGAGCTCTGCTAAGTTAAAAATGTAGAGCAAATAAATCACCCTCTAGTCAAGTACAAGGTATTGGTGCACATGAATGCTTATGCCACGTCGTGCAGCATGTAAGCTGAGAACAATTCTTCACCAAAAATAACTAAACTGAACAGAAAGCGAGCTTAGGCTGTCCAAAGTGGGTTGGTTTGGTAAAGTTGGGTAGGTGTCTTTTTTTTAATTTTGTATTCTGTAAATTACACACTTATGCATATAAGGTAGGCAGAATTTCTCTAGTGGAAAAAGACAATTCAAACTAAAAGCAGTCAAGTTTGGAGTATGTCTATATCATGAAAGACTAAAGAAATGAATAGTGAGTAATCTTTACTAAGGCTATATCGTTTCAATTAAAAGTTTCTCTAACAGTGATTCCTTCTTAAGCCTAACATGGAACCAATTTGGTGAGGAAAAATTAAGAAGCATGAACCAAAAATAAGTTACAGTATGGGTACTATGTAACATTTTGATGTGGTTAGTAAATAAAACCCAAGTCCAAAGGTGGTGAAATATTGCGCATTCAGTTAAACATTAAGAATCCTTACCATTTCTTAATGACGCATTAAGCTTCTCAGTTAATTGATCAATTCACTGGAGCATACTGGCATCCATATTTCCATTTGCTGGAGCATACTATCATCCATTTATATATTACTATACAGTAGAATAGCAGTAGTAGCTATGAAATTAGCTTGGTAGCCTGAAGAATAAAAGTTTGGCATAGGTAAGTAATACAAAACTGTGAGACATGTAAACAGACTAATCAGGCAATAATAGAAGGTAATAATATATGGCGCTGCGATTAATGTTTTAGGAACACACTATGTGTAATTCTTAACACATTATGTGCATACTTTAACACATTATGCACATAAGGTAGAGAGAATAATTCATACTGCAAAAGGGTTCGAGTATAGCTCTATCATAAAGACAGAAGAAAAGCACACCTTTCAGTTTAGAATTTTCATGAAACCACTAAGAAACCCTCCTGTATGAGCTTGTCCTTGAAAAGCTAGAACCTAGAGTTGCCTTATACTCAAAGAGCAAAAGGGAGGTCAACTTGAGTTCTTCATAGATGAGAGATAGCATCTAGGACATGAGCTATAGAGCATCTACGTCATGAACCGTAGGCAAATTCACACTTATCTTGACTTGATCCCAGTGTGTTAACCTACACATAGTGATCTAAGGAGAAAAGGCACGATAGCATCTACGTGATGAATCGCTGATAAAATACTGCTTACCTCAGTTCATTCAGTTAGGATAAAGCAGCTCAGTTCATCGAATTGAAACATCAGTACACATTGGTAAGTTACAGAGGCAACCTAAACCTTATCTCTGAACATGAATATGTATTATAAGTTTGTGGAAGTCCAAAATCGTGATGTATGAGCCAAGGTTTTGTCTAGGGAACATCTTAGGATTCATAACTTATGTTATAGCACGGTTTTCCCATGAAAATCCAACCCAAATGATAGGCAAAAGTGAAACAGCAAATAATCACAAAAGAGAAAATTAAGATTTGGAAACATGGAAACGATTGAGCATGAATTTGGATCTCGTATAACACCTCAAGATGTTGGATCGAAGAGGATGATCCAGGCATACTCCAATTGAGCAAGCTATTTGTCCTCTTTAATTTATGCAGTCCCTTCAAAAATTTACTACCATGAAATTGAGAAACCAAGAACTGTCTATAAGAACAACACAGAGAACCATTCATATGGATGCAAGAACTAAACCATCATGCGTATATTTTTGTGGGGGGCACTGACCATGAACTTTAGTAATTACTTGAGACAGTACCAGGGCAATGATACACTAATGCAAAGAGAGGCTACAAACCATGCTTCAATGGGAAATAGATTTTGTGTAAAAATATGTAATAATGTTTGGAGCGATTTGAACAAACCCATGTGCATGTATACAACCTATGTGGTTAGAAACTCGCCAACTTCGACCACCAGCTAACCAGTGGTGAAGGAAGCACATAGTTCATTATCATAATATTGGTATATGTTCCTTAAATCTAGAAAAAAGAACCAACAAAAAGAATGTGGGTGCATGTATACAACCTATGTGGTTAGAAACTCGCCAACTCCAACCACCACCTAACCAGTGGTGAAGGAAGCACGTAGTTCATTATCATAATATTGGTTCCTTAAATCTAGAAAAAAGAACCAACAAAAAGAATGTGGGGACTCTATTTGTCCACTCAATCATTAGAAGTTGTTAGTCGTTTATGGCAGCAAGGTATCATACCTTACAAAATTGGATCATGTCTGGTTTTCTGCTTTCACTCACCTGGACCTCTGTCTCTGCAGATTATGAAGCTGAATGATCATAAATGTACTATCACCTGCAGCTGGGGTCAAAAACATGTCGACCGAAATCTAGATTTCTGAGCTTATACAGACATATATTGAAATTGAGTGAGGTCTTAGGAAAACATTTTCAGAAAAAATTAGATCCAAATGTAAGGAAAAAAATAATGATAAGAATAAAGCTTCCTCCAATACCATTAAAATGGAATGTGTCCAGACAAAGAAAATATCGATTTTTTTTAATTGCACACGAAACTGCAACACCATTGATCAATAATGATACTAATGCTCATTCTGCCCACAAAATAGAAATACAAAGTATTCTCTATTTTTTCTAATTCCTCAGTGTTAAAATATTGTCAGTGTTAAAAAAAATTCTAGTGGCATTGTCATGTGTTATATCCAAGCAATCGTTAAGAAAGAATTCATAGGAATCAAATTTAGAAAGAAATACATTAGAAGCTGATCGTATGCATGTTAGTAGAGTAGGATTAAGAAGCGGTGAAATATTTTTTATGTGTGCAAAAGGTAAAGAAGAAAATACCTTTCATTTTTATTTTCCACACTCAAAGGAGTGTAGTATAGGTCCGACAAGCTGAAATTGGAAACCGCATGTAGGAAGACAACAGTAAGCTATATTGGCTCCATGGCATTATGCATATGTAAGTTAAGGAAAAAATTGCTATGGATTCAAAAACACATTGACAGAAGGAAAACATATCTAACTAAATGAATTCATCAATTAACTGAAAACTTTTTATTGTTGTGGTGCTGACCAAGCACAAAAGAAGGAAATGTCCATGGAAGCTGCTATTAGAGTATTAGTATGAATCAATACCTAATACCTAGTAAATATAAAGCAATAGACAGATAGTTCTCATAGAAATATACACTGCTCACCTCAACAATTTATGTTGCAGTAATCGGATAGTTCCTTTGATATCAATTGCCTGAATTTCAGCAGTTAATGATATTATAGCTCCTCCACCCTCCATCATGCAGAGTTCAGTGCTCCAATGTCTCCATGATGAAATTGTAGATTGTGCAGGCCATATTCTCCAACAGCATGTTCTTTTTCCTACAGGGTTGGAGATTATGGACTGCACCCTTTGGCTGGACGTGATGGAAGCTGACAAAGGCGAAGTGGTCACAGATAGCCCAACTGCAGGAGTGACATTAAAATAAAGGTAATTGGAACCAGTAAATTTGTGTTCATACACGATTCAAAACCTCCTCCGGCGCAGCGAAGCGCTGCCCCACCTCCGCACGGCGGCGCGCGGGCCCGCTCCAGCACCGCGGGCATGGCCCCCTTCCTTCGGATCTGGCGAGGACGGCGCGTGGGAAGGCTCCGGCGGGCGCAGCCCCTTCTATGACACTGGCGCGGCGAGTGCGGCCTCTGAAAGGATCAAGATGTCCAAGAGGGGGGGGGGGTGAATTGGGCTTTTCTAAATTTAATCGCAGCGATAAAAGCCTAACGCTTAGCCCATTTCACCCCTAGTGCCTAAGTGTGTTCTCTATGATTCTAGGACACAAAAGTTATGCTCCCTAGGTTCCAAACCCTACTCTAGCATGGCAATTCTAGCAATGTAAATACAAGAAGTAAATGCGAGAATGTAAATGCTCAAAGTAAAGAGAGGGAGAGGAACGCGGCGATGTTTTCCCGAGGTATCGAAGAGTCGGCACTCTCCACTAGTCCTCGTTGGAGCACCCGCGCAAGGGTGTAGCTCCCCCTTGATCCGCGCAAGGATCAAGTGCTCTCTACGGGATGATTCTTCATCACTCCGACGCGGTGAATCCCCCAAAACCGCTCACAAGATGAGATGGGTCATCCACAATCACCACTGGATGATCACCATGCTCCCAATCGCCACCGAGCCGTCTAGGTGATGCCGATCACCAAGAGTAATAAGCAAGAACTCTCACTTGACCAAGACTAGCCTAATGAGATGAGTGGATGCACACTTGCTACTCTCTTTCCACTAATAAGGTCCAAAGCAATGGATTATCAAATCTCTCAACCTCACTAGGGCTCTTGCACTCTCAAGCACTCACAAGGTGTTCTTCAGTTGTAGGAATGAGCAAGAGACCTCAATTGAATGAGGTGAGGGAGTATTTATACCCCCACATAAACCCCCACACGAAAAGGTATATCAGGCAGTTTTAAGGTCGACCGGGCGCGTCCGTCGGGGCGACCGGGCGCGTCCGGTCGTCTGTTAACGGCTAACTGTACCTGCTGGACGTCACACTGACCGGACGCGTGTCAGAGTCCGGTGAGCACTGACCGGACGCGTCCGGTCCAATTTTACACAATTTTGACCTCTCTGAGTAGTGACCGGACGCCCTAGCCCCAGCGTCCGGTCGCTGCTGATCAGCGTCCGGTCAACTTGTGACCAGAGACTGATGGCACCGGAGCGTCCGGTCAACTGCCAGGAGCAGAGTCCGGTCACTCCGGCACTTGCATGTGCCAGCGTCCGGTCGAGCCAAAATGGCTCGAATGACTTCCGATTTCGCGACCTCTCGCATGGCTTCGACTCTACTAATCTTTGGGCCAATTCTAGGGCTACCTAGGATTAAAATAAACAAGTGTGCACCACACCTATCTTACTAGACTCACCTAGGTCAAGTTACCCATTCAAACCCCTCTTAATAGTACGGCCAAAGGTAAAAATAAAGTCCTAGCTACTCTAAGTGTCTCTCCAACGCCAAACGACACTTAGAACTAGCAGTCCTTAACCTTGTCGTCCATCCTTTGAAAACCGAAAACGATCTCGATCGTCGGGGCATGAATACCATTGATCGTCCAATCAATCACCATTATCATGACCTAACTCAAATTGTTTCTGCAAAATACACGTTCGTCACAATAATCTTACGTTGTCATTAATCACCGAAACCCACTAGGGGCCTAGATGCTTTCACGCCAGCAGCGGGCTCACCTCAACGTCGTCGTCTCTGGCCGCCGCGCCTCGATGTGGATCTTCGGGCCCACCACTACGGGCGCCAGGCAAGTGCGTCGTGTGGAGAGAGACGACGCAATTTTGCGTTCGGTTTCACCTCGTACGCAAAATGCCTCCTCCGTTTGCGTCGTTCGTTGGGGACGATTTTTGGGACGCAAAAACACTATGCCGACGCAAAATGAGTTTGGGTAGCCGTATGCGTCGCTTGTTGAAGTCAGTCTAACAAGGCGAGTTTAGGCTTTCCAAATAGAATTCCCGATCCTTTTGCTTCGATGTGATAGTTTAGGAGATCTTAACTGTTACATTAGCCAGTTTTGAGCTAATTACATTTTTCCCATACAAGCATGCATTCGTAGTACATAATTATGAATATTCTATACTTGTTTCAAGGACCTAACATAACAACGAAATCTGATGAAACTCAAAAAGGTTGGTGTAAGTTGCCTCAGTCGTGATGTGATAGATTGAATTCATGGAGCTCCTATGTATGATTATGAATTGTACATGGAATATGCCTCAACAAGTTGGTTTCCACCCTGATAAAGGAAGTATTCATATTTATATATTAATCGTCTTCGCTTCGCTCGTCTCCAACAATCATGGTGTGAATGATGACATCATCATCATTGAGGATATATGCATCTTATACAATGTAATGGCTCATGGTTATTATTATTAACGGTAAAAAAATAACGCGAAGAACATTATTGACAAAACAAAAATAAATAATTTCTTTTACGTAGAGATGCTCTAAGACACACGAATGTCAATAGTACCACTACCGGAATCCGGCTCTTTCTTTGAGTGTCAATAGCTTTGCCGAGAGTGTTTTTTCGGTACTTCGGCAAAGAGTTTTTTGCCGAGTGCCAAAGATAAAACACTCGGCAAAAAAAAAAAGCTCTTCGGCAAAGAGGCTTCTTTTGCCGAGTGCCGAAAAAAACACTGGCAAAGAGCTCTTTGCCGAGTGCTTTTTTTGGTACTCGGCAAAGAGGCTTCTTTGCCGAGTGTTATTTTTTTTGACACTCGGCAAGAAGGTCTTTGCCGAGTATTTTATTTTTCATTCGGCAAAAAGACATATTTTCGAGTATATTTTGGAGCAAAGAAATTAATTTAAATAAAAACATTCTACTATAAAATTGTATAACTTTTCAATATCTACAACTTTTATTTTGGCCATTTCTTAATTTGACAAAGTAAAATTAAATCTATTTACAAACCTTACGTATCTCTCTCGCGCGTTTACTTAAACTATAAGATTTGTGAACAATGTTTCACCACTATGTCGAATGATTAAATGACCAAAATAAAAGATGTAGGTCTTAAAAAATTATACAACTTTGTAGTTGAATACATTTAAATTTAAATTAATTTTGCTAACGAAAAAGTACAATCATATTTCTCAAATTTAAAATTTGAATTTTTGAAAGTATCTCAGATGGGGAAACACCCAAAATAAAAGTTATAGATCTCGAAAAGTTATGAAACTTTGTAGTTGGCATGTTTTTCATTTGAATTCATCTTGTCATGCGAAATCGCATCTGAATCCGCTCAAATTTAAAATTCAAATTTTATAAATGACCTCGGATGGAGAAACTCCTTAAATGAAAATTGTAGATCTCGAAAAGTTATAAAACTTTGTAGTTGACAAATTTTTTATTTGAATTCGTTTAGAGCTTCAAACAAGTAATTTTCACTCGATTTTGTATAATATTTAGGAAACCTAAATGGAATATAAACACATATGAGTGTGTAGTGCGGTGGTAGAGGAGGCTCACAGGCGGAGAGAGGTTATGAGTTCGAATCCCACTAGACACGAAGTCTCGAAAAATGCCGCAAAAAAAATCCCGCCGGATAAAGATGAATGGGCGTTGGTCGCGGTGGGGCCCTCCCCGATTTAAAAAAAATTTGCTATTATTTTTTTCGTTTTTTTCGTTTTGATCTTTGTTTAGAGTGTCGGGCACTCGGCAAAGGCTTTGCCGAGTGCCCCGATATTTGACACTCGGCAAAGAGGCTTTTTTGCTTAGTTGTTATTTTTTTCTTAGAGTGTTTTATTTTTCATTCGGCAAAGACATATTTCGAGTATATTTTGGAGCAGTAAATTAATTTAAATAAAAAACATTCTGCTATAAAATTGTATAACTTTTCAATATCTACAACTTTTATTTTGGCCATTTCTTAATTTGACAAAGTAAAATTAAATCTATTTACAAACATTACGTATCTCTCTCTCGTAGCTTACGAAACTATAAGATTTGTGAACAATGTTTCTACCACTATGTCGAATGATTAAATGACCAAAATAAAAGATATAGGTCTTGAAAAATTATACAACTTTGTAGTTGAATATTTTTTAATTTGAATTAATTTTGCTAATGAAAAGTACAGTCATATTTCTCAAATTTAAAATTTGAATTTTTGAAAGTATCTCGGATGGGGAAACACCCAAAATGAAAGTTATAGATCTCGAAAAGTTATGAAACTTTGTAGTTGGCATGTTTTTCATTTGAATTCATCTTGTCATGCTTGGCCCCGGATCTAAATCCCCTTAAATTTAAAATTCAAATTTTATAAACGACCTCGGATGGAGAAACTCCTTAAATGAAAATTGTAGATCTCGAAAAATTATAAAACTTTGTAGTTGACAAATTTTTTTATTTGAATTCGTTTAGAGCCTCAAATAAGTAATTTTCACTCGATTTTGTATAATATTTAGGAAACCCAAACGGAATATAAACATATATGAGTGTGTAGTGCAGTGGTAGAGGAGTCTCCGCGCGAGGGAGAGGTCATGAGTTCGAATCCCACTAGACACGAAGTCTCGAAAAATGCCGCAAAAAATCCCGCCGGATAGAGATCAATGGGCGTTGGTCGGTGGGGCCCTCCCCCGATTAAAAAAAAATTTGCTATTATTTTCGGGTTTTTTTCGTTTTGATCTTTGCCGAGTGTCGGGCACTCGGACGTGTAAAACGAAAATCAAACTTTTTTTTTTAACCGGAGAAAACCTCAGCACAAGTGATGGAGGGTCTCACGCCAATGCTTTCAAGCTTCAGCAAGGAACGTGGCACTAAAGATGTGACCATTATCGATGCCAGCAAGAAGAAGCCGAGGCCGGGTATTCGGCTGAGAATCCTCACTGCTGCCCCGGGGTACCACTAACGCACCGAGATGGCCACCGCTAGCGGCTAGGCAGGACAAGCCGCCGTGTGACGATGACATAACAGAGGATTTATGGAGTAGCAACTCAGATCCAGTCATTCTATGCGACACATTTCATGCTCTACTGCTCTTGGATATTTTCGCAACAAGATTCCTTGTCCAAGCACTGATACACACATCATGTAACTACTGTAGAAAAGGATAACAAAATGGTCGATCATGGTTCATGGATGGAGCGACGATGGAGTGATGATGATTGATTGACAAATGAATGGTACAGACCATCGATAGATCCATTCATGCACTGATAGTATCTTCGTATGTCTGTGCTTAGTTTACATCGATCTCGTACGTGCAACTACCACACGCCTACATACGGTTGAAACAAAACAAGTAGAGTACAAGCTCCCGCTGGAGACGGACAACGGACGGAACGTGACGACGACATGCATGGAAATGGCTGCTCGATCGCTCGATCTCAGTTCACACTTAGTTGCCGGGGACGAAGTTGGTGGCGTACGCCCAGGCGTTGTTGGCGACGGGGTCAGCGACGTGGTCGAAGAGGTTCTCGATGGGTCCCTTGCCCGTCACAATAGCCTGCACGAAGAAGCCGAACATGGAGAACATGGCGAGGCGGCCGTTCTTGAGTTCCTTGACCTTGAGCTCGGCGGCGGTGTCGGGGTCGTCGGCGAGACCCAGCGGGTCAAAGGCTCCCCCCGGGTACACCTTGTCGAGGCCCTCGCCGAGCGGCCCGCCGCCGACGCGGTAGCCCTCGACGAAGCCCATGAGCACGACCTGGCACGCCCAGATTGCCAGGATGCTCTGCGCGTGCACCAGGTTGGGGTTGCCCAGGTAGTCGAGCCCGCCCTCCGAGAAAATCTGCGCGCCGGCCTTGAACCACACGGCCTCGCCGAACTTGACGCCGTTCTTGGCCAGGATCTCCGGGAACACGCAGCCCAGCGCGCCCAGCATCGCCCACCGCGAGTGGATCACCTCCAGCTCGCGGTTCCGGGCGAACGTCTCCGGGTCCGCCGAGAGCCCCGCGGTGTCCCACCCGTAGTCGCCCGGGAACTCGCCCGTCAGGTACGACGGCGTCTGCTCCGAGAACGGGCCCAGGTACTTGGGGCGGTCAGGGGCCGTACCTGCAGTGCACCATGCCATGGCATGTCGCTATGTCAGTGAGTGAGGAGTTGCATTGATTGACTGACACGTGAATGAATGATGCCGAGCAGAGAGAACGTACCAGATGCTCTGGGGAGCGCTCTTGACGGTGCGGCGCATGGTGATGCGGCCGCCGGCGTCGACGGCGCCGGCGGGGCGGGAGACAAGGGCCTGCCCGAGGAAGCTGGTGGTCTGGTGCAGCGCCGACGCGGCCATCGTCGCCGTCGTTCTGTGTCTGTGTGCCTGCGCGTGTCCGTCCGGTGGTGAGAAGAATGTTCGGCTAGCTGAGTGGTGGGAATGGCCGGTGTGGAGGAGGAGATCTTTATACGGCGGGTCGACGACGGCTCAACGGTGCGCGGCGCGACTGGTGGACGCGCGGCGCGCCACGTCTGCGCCCAGGCCATTGGCTGCCGCCGCGCCGCTGGATATCGCGCGTCGGGGGCGGCCAATGGGCGGCTGCCAGGTGGAGGCAGAGATCGCCCCGCCCAAATCCAACGCTATCTGGAGGAGTCTGGACCAAACAGCTCAGGCAGCGAGGCAGGCATCACGGTCGTCGCCGTTGTATCTCTCTTGTTGCTCCTACTAGCCACCTGTGAAAATGCAGTGACGATGAAGTTCTGAAATATCTCTCGTCCTTTGGGCTTTGGCACACACATAATTAATTATTATCTTTTCGAGAATTGCACGAATGCAGAAGGATAAAAGGGACACTTTGCTTCATTCGCCTTGCACTTGCAGCGGTGAAAAATGGAACTGGTCGACTCAGAATGAAGTGGACTTGGGATCTGATATTCCTTGTGCGTCCAAGGAACGGGAGGTTTGCTTTCTATCTCCTGCCCATAGCCAGTCTCCACTTGGCCCTAATTAACTTTCAACTGAGTCTGACTAATGGTTCAACTTATATGTAAGCCTCAAGGGACCTGCCTAGAAGCTGTGACGCGATTTTCAGTGAAAATGCATTGTGGATTTCTGTTTTTATTTTCGTTTGTGTTCATGAACACTCAAAGCAATCGATCACACGGGTTTTTTGGGTTTTAAGTGGTTCATTCTAAAGTTTACTCTAGGTCAAACCATGGACTTGAATTCACAGTTCAAACAAATCACTTGAAAATTGAAGAAGCTAGGCGATCACTTTGACAGTTGACTCGGATAAGAATATGGAAAAAGTTTAACAACCCATTTTGTATTTTACTCTTCGATTTTCTACTGCCCATGGTTTGAGCACAGAACAAGTGTCGTCTCTCCTCTCACCTCCTTCGACTCGATGCCTGTAATGTGCTCTGTACAAACATCTCAGATCATGGTTTGTTTATCAAATACTGAAGCTGTTGTAAAGGTCAGGTGGAGCTTCATCGCCTCCCCTTTACCAAACCCTAATGAAGAATTCCAATAGTAATATCCATATATATGGTCACCAAAATCTTGATTTTGGGTTTTCTAGGATTAAACTAGATTTTAGGATTTTATAAATTCCATTATTTTTTCTATATAAAAATATTTGAATATTTTTTCAAAAATTTATTTCTATGATTATTGGACATTTATAAAAACATTTCTGGTTTAATTTACCTCATAAACTTTTAGCCTAGTCAATTTTACTGTTGTGATGCATTAGCAAAAACCACCATAAAAATTACCCAATCCAAAAAACAGTTTTGAAAGTTGGGAGAGGTAAAAGACTAACGAAATTTCTATTCATCGGTCGGCTGATTTTTTTTTTCTGTCCTCGGTCGTTTTCTTTTTGTTTGTGTCTCGGGCTGGCATTTCTTCGTGGGCCTGCGTCTTTCAGCCCAAGGCAAATGAGAGGACGAAGCGCCATCAGAGGCGGGCCGGCTGCGTGCGGGGGGCCGCGGTGCCCGACGGGCGTTCGAGCCATGCGGCGCCTCTGCCAGCGGGCCATGCCGCGTGGCTGGCGGGGGGCGGGGGGGATGCTCCTGCGGGCAGAGCTGCTGCGCCGGCACAGACCGCGACGGAGATTCCCAGAGGCGGACCGGGCGCTGGTGCAGGGCGACAGCGTCCGGGCCCGCCGCCGCTGCGGGGTGGCGAAAAGGCGCCTGCGACGCGGTGGGGTCGCGGGCGGGCGGAGCTGCTGCGCCGCACAAAGCCGCGACGGAGATTCCCGGAGGCGGACCGGCGCGCTGCGAGGGCCACAGCGCCCCCCCGGCGGCGTTGCTCGGGGGGTGGCGAAGGGCGCGCGCGGTGGGGGTCGCAAACGGGGCAGAGGAAGAGCAGGTGGAGGCTACGAGGCAGCGGTGCGCGACGTGGCGGCGATCAGCGTGGTGGTTTGTGGATGCAGGCGTGGGTCATGAGTATTCTGTCGTTTTCGGTATATTGGGTAGGGTTCATTTTATGCTAAACTCTAGTTTTATTTAGTACTTCATTATTTTTAGTCTTTTCTAGTTTCATTTTAGTTAAGTTTATTATTTAGAGTTCAGGTTTCAGTGTTTCTAGACTTCAGTTTCATTTTAGTATTGTTATTAGTTAATTTTTTTATTTTATGTTCTCTTCATTATATATTTATTACAGTTTTAACATAAGGTTTGGGTGTTATGGATATGCATGTTGGAACTGTAACAGGCAGCTATGTTTTGTTTTCTTTTTGAGTTTCAGTAATAAGCAGTTATGTTGAGTTTTTGTTCAGTTTCAGTAACACAAAGGTTTGGGTGTTACGGATATCCATGTTGAGTTTCCTTTTATCTTCAGTCATTGTGTAGCTTCCAGCGTATAATTTTCTTTGTCCAGCCAGTGTAATGTTATGTATGCTTTAGTTTCAATTTTCTAGTTTGCACGCCCACTGAAAATTTGACTGAAAGCATTTCCTTGAATTTACTTAATTGAGGATCGATTACCTGGATGTCCTGTGCCATGGATGGCATCTGGGCGAATCGCTGTGCTGAGGTTTAATTAGCATCTAATAGTTAGTTTTCAGGCTCAATTAAGTTATCTGTTCAGTTATTTATTATCTTGAGTCTTTATTTTAGTAGTTTTTTATTTGTCATTTTGTCCTTGTATCCAACTCTCAGGTTTCGAGTATGCAATTAATAGGAAATTTTCAGTCCTAGAGTTCTTTCAGCTTGAGTAATTTCAGTTTCGTTAACTATATCTCCTTAGTTTTTTCTTAGTGTGGGGGTTTTTGTAATCTAGCCAGGTGCATGTTTGTGTTTTATATTTTATTTTTCAGTATTATGCAGTTTCAGTAGAAGTAATTCAGCTTCATCATGATTAGGTACTAAATTTCAGTATAAGTAATTCAGTTTCATTGTTCTACCTATTAATACTGCTAATTCTTTTCAGTCTCTCTTAGTGTCTTTTCAATATTCTTTATAGGGCAATAAAATCAATTATATTTGGTGCCAATTCTTTTGTTTTGTTATTATAAAATGGACCAATCTAGATTGGGTAAAATCCATCTGGACTTCTTTACCTGCATGGCTGCACCACTATAGTTGTTTTCATTGCCAACTGCTAAGTACACCATGGACATTGTATGGAAAATATTGATAGCTAAAATTTGATCTCGTAGGTAAGAATCATTTGCAAGCTTTGGATTACAAGTAGAGCTCAAATCAATCGATCTGAGAAAAATGCATGCACCTTGATCTGGACCGTTCATTATGCAATCCAATAAAATAGCAAGAAGTATCTTTATTTTCAGATGCAGAGATCAGGGAGCACTCAGCCAAATTTGGTTCATTTAATATTTCAGTTGTCTATATATGTCACTGGCTCTGCAGATTTGGTCTCAAGGTCAGTGCAGGGAATAAGCTTAAGCTCCATAGTCTAAAGTTCTATAGTCTTTTCTCTTCTCCATGCTGTGTTTGCATTGTCAAAGGATACAGTGAAAGATGAAAGTTCTGAGAAGCTAGAGACCGTTGCCCCTTGGAAGGCCTTTATACATATTAAGCTCTGTAGCTCTTGAAATGCTCTTCGACTACTCTTTGCATGTCCACATTCATATTGGGATATTTGCCATTTCTGAGAAACTAATCCAGCCACCACACTATGTAAACTGAATTCACATAATAAAGGATTTTAACACAAGTAAAGATGGAACCTTAAAATCGATCGCAAGATTTTTTTTCATGATGGGCATAATTTCAATAACATCCTAAATTTGTGTTGAAGTAGACTGTTGACATGTTCCTGTTACTTATCATTCTTATCTAGAGTTATAGAGTGCTTTTGTTTATATATTCTCCATTCTTCTCAGTTTTCTCTTATACGTTTGGTCTTTGTGACTGCAGATGGAAGGCTTCTTTTTTCAATCAAAGCAAATAGGATTCCGAGTATGTTCAGCATCATGCTTGAGGTTGAGGAGTCAGTCTACTACGTGGGGTTACTGCAGTTTCAGATCAGAGATCAGGGAGAATGCACGTTCAGCATCATGCTTGAGGTTGAGGAGTCAGTCTCCTACGTGGGGTTACTGCAGTTTCAGATCAGAGATCAGGGAGAATGTGCTTGCGGAATTTGATTTGGTTATTGGTGTTGTTGTTCAGAGATCAGGGTGATAATTTGCATCTGATATGCTTATTGGTGTTGTTCGTAGGTTTTGAGATGTACATTAAAAGCCAGAAATCAATTGTTTTGTTATCGGGTCTAGATGTTACTCACAGAATCCTTTGTTAATGGGTTTTGGTTTTAGTTATTCTATCGTCCTTTTTTTGTTTGTCACTCGCTGTTAGAAAACGCAAAATCAGTTGAATCTTTTCCTTTTTTTGTATGTAGTTATAACTATCTTGCTTGTCCACGTGCACTGTATTTACTGGTTATAAAAATCGACTGAAACTCAAATTGAAATCAGTCGACTGATGTGTAGTCACTCCCAAAGACTAAACTTGTAGTTTCATAATAAAAATGCAACGCGACAGTTGAGGGAGGTAAATATAATTTTTTAATGAGTTTTATATGCTCAGACTTGAAATATTTAGGCCTGGCGATCGGCATGGGCATGGACTGCAACGTTATGGCTTAGAAGGTCCGGCCCACTTCGCTCGATGGGCTCATTTTATCAGCGGAGCCCTTTTCAGTTCAGGCCTATCCAGTATCCCACCTCGACGACGCCACCTTCTAAAACCCTAACTCCCTCTGTCCTCGACGCCGCCACGCCACTGCGGCCGAAGTCGCGCCCCCTCCCGAGTCCCGACCGAGGACCGACTCCTCACCACCTCGTCGCCGGCCGGCTCCTTCCCCCGCCTCGACAAGCGTCGGCGAGATGGTGAAGCGAAGCAAGAAAAGCAAGAGCAAGCGCGTGACGCTGAAGCAGAAGCACAAGGTGCTGCGCAAGGTGAAGGAGCACCACCGCAAGAAGCGCAAGGAGGCCAAGAAGGAGGGCAGGGCCGGCCAGCGGAAGAAGGTCGAGAAGGACCCCGGGATCCCCAACGAGTGGCCCTTCAAGGAGCAGGAGCTCAAGGCGCTAGAGGCCCGCCGCGCGCAGGCGCTCCAGGAGCTCGAGGCCAAGAAGGAGGCGCGCAAGGAGAGGGTATGTCATCTCATGTCTGCCCTACTGCTGCTATCGTTCGTTGGTGCTATGCCTGCTATTAGTCTGTGTCCGGAGCAAATAGTATTTCGGTCTTCCGATTCCGAATCCGCCTTCATTCCGTTTAATTGCAGCCCCAATCTTCCGCCTTCCTGTCCCTTCAGTTGCATTCTGAAATTAACTTTCTTAGATGCTTCCCTATAGTAGTGTACATAGTTACCATCAGGAATACAAATGAGGCGGCGTAAAGTGTGATGTTCAGAGTTAAAGTTAGAGCATAAATAAATGTTAAAATAAATTCAGAAATTCTGGAATGGCAAAGTATTTTACTATATTTCAATTGAAAATAAACTAGCTATTTTTCGGTAGTTGATAAGCACATGCCACATTCATGACAAGTTACAGGTTTGGTGCATATTGAAAAAAAAGTTATGGTCATTGATCTCCAACAAGCTGGATGCTCGTCCTTTATTTGGGTCTTTACACTTCACATTTTAGGCTCTCTCTGTCAGGATCATGAACTTTCACATAGACTTGACCAAGCATGATTAAATATTATCACCGTTTGTTAGGTTAGGCAGATGAAGGATGTGTTCCTTGAGATCCTTTAATGTTCTTCCTCTAGTTTTATGGATACATCTATATCATTTTCATTGTGATGTTTAAACACTGAGACACTACCTTTTTCAGGCTCGTAAGAGGAAGCTAGGATTGCTCGAGGATGAGGATATTGCTAATTTGGCATCTGCAGCTTCCGTGCAGGGCAGTGAGTTTGCAGCAAAGGATGCAGCAAAGGATAATGCTCCTCTAGCAGTGGCAAAGAGCAATGGTAAGTTTCTCATCTCTTGTGGTTTAATTTCCCTACTGCATGCAGTTACATTATTGACTAAAGGTGTTAAATGTGTCCCAGATCATTCTGAGAGGTCTTTCTACAAGGAGCTTGTTAAAGTAATTGAAGCTTCCGATGTGATTCTTGAGGTTCTTGATGCAAGGGATCCACTGGGCACCCGTTGCATTGATATGGAAAAGATGGTTAGGAAGGCTGATCCAAGTAAACGGATTGTACTACTTCTCAACAAGATAGGTATTGTGCAATCTTTTGTTATGTTTAAAGTTTACTCTATGGTGTTTATGCCATCCTACATCTCAACTTCTGATTCTTGAATTCTAGATCTTGTTCCCAAGGAGGCAGTAGAGAAGTGGCTTACATATCTAAGAGAAGAAATGCCAACAGTTGCATTTAAGTGCAATACCCAAGAGCAGAGGACCAAGCTGGGATGGAAATCTTCAAAACTAGATAAAACAAGCAACATCCCACAAAGCAGTGATTGTCTTGGTGCTGAGAATCTAATCAGATTGCTCAAGAATTATTCCAGAAGCCATGAGGTAAATGGTCCTATCGTTTTTATATAATGTTTATGTATATATGGCTTTGGTAATCTCTCATCTGTCTCTCAAGTTGATTATTGCTGGGATATTCTAAATTAGAATGTTTTATTTTTGTTCTACAGCATCCTGTGTGCTTCGTTATTTGACTATATTATAATAATTGAACCTTCACGCCCTCTTCCTTGCTTATGTGCATATTACCTTCTATTGAATATGATTAATAGAATCCTTTTCGATTTTGAAGGGAGAGCAGCTTTTTATGCTTTGTACCAGAAACTAATGATTTCATGCAAATAGTTGTTTTACCTGTGTGCTGTATCTTATCATGACAGTTTTACATATAGCCCTGCTTTCTGTCTTCAGTTATTACCTTCTTATTATGCTTCAGTATTCACTTTTTACTCCTCTTCTAGGTATGTTTGTTTTTGTTCTTCCTTTGATGAGTTTTTTTTTATTGTGGCTTGCAGCTCAAATTGGCAATTACGGTGGGTATTGTTGGACTCCCTAATGTTGGCAAGAGCAGTCTGATCAACAGCCTGAAGAGGTCCCGAGTGGTTAATGTCGGTTCCACTCCAGGGGTTACTAGATCAATGCAAGAAGTTCAATTAGACAAGAAGGTAAAGTTGTTAGATTGTCCTGGAGTTGTTATGCTCAAATCTTCCAACAGCGGTGTGTCTGTAGCCCTTCGAAACTGCAAAAGAGTCGAGAAAATGGAAGATCCAGTCACTCCTGGTAAGCTAGATTGCATGTTTCTGTGCCATTTCTGTTAGCTTTGTTGATTTTTTTTATTTAGATACTATACCATTTGGCAATAAGCTAGTACATAATGTGACCAGAAGGGCAGTACTTGACATGTTCTATGCTTCTCTCTGTTTTTGATGTTTCTAGTTAAGGAGATCCTAAGTATTTGCCCACATGAGAAGTTGCTGTCTCTGTACAAGGTTCCAAGCTTCAGTTCAGTTGATGATTTCCTTCAGAAAGTAGCAACCATACGGGGGAAATTGAAAAAGGGTGGTGTAGTGGATGTTGAAGCTGCTGCGAGAATTGTGCTTCATGACTGGAATGAAGGTATGCCTGATAATTTTTGTCATTAACTTTGTGAATTCTTGTTAATAGTGACCTGATCCTCTTGTTTTAGGTAAAATACCATATTTTACACTGCCACCTAAAAGAGATGCTGGGGAGGACTCAGATGTAGTGATTATATCGCAAGATGGGAAAGAATTTAATATTGATGAAATCTACAAAGCTGAGTCTTCTTATATTGGTGGTTTGAAGTCCATTGAGGAGTTCCATCATATTGAGATCCCTCCTAATGCTCCACCGGTGATTGATGAAGAGATGCTAGAGGTAATAATCTTAGCGCTAGCGGTTTTCTGTGAATTAAATGGATTTAATATGGCAACCGCTGTAGATTTTGTGCCATCTTGGCTTTCTCTGTTTTGGTCCTTGTGATGGCCAGATGCATTGCCTTAATTGAAAGTAAATGTTTTTTGTGATATTATTTTCACATGGTTGCTGGTTCAGTCTCAGCTCTACACACTTATGTTAGGAGGTTCCATTCAAGTCTATTGACCAACAGATCTTTTTTAAGATCATCTATCTATAATCGTTTTAAACAACATAACGGAACTGAAATCATGATAAAAGGTTCTGTTTGAACTACATAATGTTGGAATCCGGTGAGCCAACACAGGTGAACAGCACCTCACTCTCTCTCTCTCTCTCTCTCTCTCTCTCTCACACACACACACACACACACTGAGTTGGGCTAGAGGTAGAAGAAAGGGAGATGAGTACAGAGCTGACACACACAACAGAATCAGGTGAGCGTACACTGGTGAACAGCACCTCAAACACACACTGAGTTGGGCAGCAGACACGCACAAGTGCAGCAGCTGAACTGAACTGAGATTCTATTGATATACTGAACATTCAACTCTAGCTATGTTTGGTGAGAGATTCATCAACAAGTACAGGTAGCACATCTACTTCTAGCCACTACTTGCTTGTAGCTGGCCATCCATACATCAGCCGTATATCTACAATTGGGCTGGCACTATTGTCATGATGCTACAGTAGATAGAATGGAAAGAGACTTGACCTATTGGCTAACCTCTGCTGCTGCAGCAAAACAAAAGGAGCAATAAGCAGATTATCTTACACGTAATTCATATATGCAAGAATTTCAGACCAATATGCTTTTGCTGGAATGCAAGCATAACATGAGTGCATTAGGAGGAACGTCTTTGCTCGGCCGTGTTATCTGACTCTTGTTTTATTTTGCACTAACCAGGGTGACAAGAAACCAAGTGAAGCTGTCCAGGAAAGCCGGGAGGCGCAAATGTCTGACGTGAATGACGGGGAAGGAAGCAAGGCAGCCAGTGCTAGCACGCAGAATGACAAATTGTACACAGCTGAGGGCATCCTCGACCCTCGCAAGAGGAAAGCAGAGAAGAAACGTCGCAAGGCGAACAAGTTCAGCGTGCTGAATGACATGGATGCGGACTATGATTTCAAGGTGGATTATCAGATGGAGGATGCGGCGGCCGCTGATGAGGCAGATGATGATGGCGGGGATGAAGCCAGGGATAATGAACCGATGACTGGTGTAGATGATGCTTGAAACACTTGGCCCCTTCCTTTGTATGAGTTGACGGCACGGTAGATGTTATCGGTGATGTTCTGTTATCATGTGGAGTGCCACAAATGAAATGTCCTAGTGGGGGTTGCAAAATTAACCCACAAAAGTTTTGTGCTCTTAGTTTCTTTGTTTAGTGAAAGATGATACTATGAGAAGGCTTGCGTTTTAACCTGTCCCAGTGCTACCTGCTCATCGATCACGATGCGCTATCCTCGGTTGCACTCATTTACCATGGTGCATTATCGAGAAAGGTTACCAAACAATGAACATACCAAAATTTATGTACTCAAGAAATTTGGCTGTGCTATCATTTAAACCAATATAGTAAAAATTTATTTACTTCAGAAATTTGGTTGAGCTATCCCCTAATTTAAACCAATATATAGTAGTAGTGTCTGGGGAACGGTGTGGTTGGAGAAAGAACAACTACATCAAATTCGATCTCTACTTTTTTTTAAGCTTCAGCAAGTGAAGAAAGTGGCATAGAACAACCCGATGGAAGAGAGCAGAGAGAACATGTAACAGAGGGTCTGTCTGGATCCATCAACTAAATTTTAGGTGGTTTAATTTAGCTGATGGACATCTAAACAACCCAGTTAAAAAACCTAAAGTTTAGCTGTATTTAGCTAGCAAAAATTTTACTTTAAAATTTTAGCTAACTAAATTTTAGTTGGGTGTATCAGGTGCAAGAAAAGTGAACAACCTGAATAATTAGTCATAATTTTCAGCCGTGTCGGCGGCAGCAGCGGCACCAAAACGCCCAATTCCCAACTGGCCGTCCAAAGAATTTGTGCTTCCAGTACATTTGTATTTGCATATAGGCGCCGCCGTCCTCCAACTCCAAAGTCACGCGAACTGAAATGCAGCCCGGCTCTGCAGCGCCGCAACCAACGCCCAACTCACTCCCGCCGGGAATGCTTCCAGTTACCACCCAACTGGCGATGGCGATGACGACGCTGGCCGAGCTCGAGGCGGCAGTCGCCGCGCTCACGGACAAGAAGCGCCGCCTCCGGGAGGCATTCGACCGCCTCGTCGCCTGCTCCCCGGTCCCCGTCCCCTTCCGCTGGGAGGACCTCGACGCGCACCTCGCCTCCATCGCCGCCAGCTTCCGCCACCTCGACGACGCCATCCACGCCGACGCCGCTGGGGTTCCAACCACCGCTGCTCACCACGTTGAACACCCGGACAAGGAAGAGCAGGACCGGGAACGCCGCGTCGGGCGCGGCGCGTCGGAGGAGGGACAAGGTAGCAGCAATGCGGAGGAAGAGGAGGACGGCGGGAACGCGTCGTTGCACCAGGAACCCGGGGGCGAGGAGGAGGAGGAG
Source organism: Chrysopogon serrulatus (assembly GCA_015844335.1). NCBI lineage: Eukaryota > Viridiplantae > Streptophyta > Magnoliopsida > Poales > Poaceae > Chrysopogon > Chrysopogon serrulatus. The sequence goes on along the minus strand of JADLZL010007456.1, from coordinate 117,473 downwards.
GGGGAGCCCGTCCGGGAGGCATCAATTGCGCGTCCCGACCGAGAACCTGACGAAGCGGGGAACATTCTCGGGGTGGAAGCCGTGCCAATCGAGGAGGCTCGAGAGCAACTAGCCGATGAGGATGCCATGGGGGCAATCGTGGCGTCTCCCCACCGGCGCGATGACGACATCGAGATGGTGGGGGAGGAAGCGGAGGCCGTGAACGCGAGCGCAGGCAGAGAATGCCACGAGGACGAGGCGGCGGAGGAAGGGGTGTGGCTGCAGCATCCGCACGCCGCAGGTGTCGGAGAGACGTCGGCTCTGACGAGAGCCGTCGCCGCGGCGTGCGCGAACATGGACCCCTCCGCGCTGGTGGACGCGCTGCGCCTCGGCGGCAGGAGCACCTCCCTCCGCGCGTTCCTCCCGGCGCTGCTCGGCGCCCGGGACCCGCACGCCCTCCTCCTCCGCGCCGTCGGCGGCTTGTTGGACTTGGCCTCAGCGGGGCACGACGCGAGCGAGTGGTGGGCAAACTGCGTCGCGCTGATCGAATGCGCGCCCCGCCTCGCCGCGCCGTCGCCGGACGCGCTGGCGCAGGCAAAAGCGCCTGGCGGGGCGCTGGAAGGAGATGGTGGTCGCGGGGCCTGCGGGTGCGGGCGGCATGGCCGGATGGGGCCTTCTCACCTTCATTGCTTCTTACAACATTGTCCCGGAGTTCGACGCTGATGAGATCATCCGTCTCTTCGGTGATATCGCGCCCCAGGTGAAGGACAACTGCGTTGAGCTCTGCAAGCGTCTTGGCCTCATCGGAAAGATGACAGGTACATACTATGTTCCTCGGCTTCGACACTCGATGAATTTACTTATCTCACACTCCATCTTGTACTAGTTAACCTGTTCTACAACGCAAGGCAGTGTGTGTTTAGATTAGCGTTCGTTCACCTGTATGTAGAATGGTTTACTTGGGATTCAGACATCAGAATGCTCTGAATCGCATAGGCTTCTCATTAGCTGGATGCCAACCAATGCTCTCAAAGTCTCAATCACTGTCTCCCAGCAAACCACAAGTAAAGCACGAACAGGCACCCATCCTTTTCTGTCCTCTACTATGCGTCTATGCCCACGAGGATAGGAGATCAGAGTAGGCATTGTACACCTTTATACATATCCAGATATCCTGAATTAAGCAGGATATCATTAATTCCATGATCAATACAAACAAGTGAGGAGAGAACATAAGCCAGACAAGGTAATTACTGGGTTCAATATACTAGGATATATAACAGCATAAGCTTTAGTGTGGTGCCGATCTCTACCTGCTACAAGTAGAATTGGATTGCAGTGGCACTGAGAAGCAAATTGCAGAATATTTTGGTCTATCCCTTTTCCTGTTAGTAGTACTATGCACTTTCTTTTTAGTGACAAAAGTAACTGTGATTATTTTATTACTATATGTGTCATAATTGTTCAGTCATGGCGTGACCTAGATGATTCATGTCAGTCTACTACTTTGGTGGTTGGAAATTGAATCTACTATCTACTCCCTCTGGCCCTTATCATGTGTCGTCGAGGCTACAGTATCATGTCCCGTATTATGTGTCGTTCCCTATGGGCTAGCTGTGGCTGTAACACACTGCTGCCTGTCTTATCTGCTCTTGCAGCCTCACAGTACCACATGCCGATTTGTTTATTGCAAAAATCTGTTGTGGTGGGTGTTGCACGCCCACTTTTCACTGTAAAAGTACTTCCTCCGTCCTGAAAAAAATGCAACTACGGGTTGCGTGTCAGTTAAAGCGGCTCATGTTTGACCAAATTTTTATTAAATAGTATTTATATTTATGGCTCTAAATAAATTGATTAGAAAAGTACATTTCATAATCAATCTAATGGTATTAGTTTGATATCATAAATATTAATATATTTTTATCTATAATTAGTTAAAGTTAAGATACTAAAACGTGTTACTGTGCTAGAGTTGCATTCTTTTCAGGACGGAGGTAGTACTAGCACTAGTATGAATGGCACACATCCGACCATAACTGCAGAAGTTCCATCATCGCAGGAGTAGGGGTGTTCAGGTCTGTAGCCGCTTGCATTGTTTCCTGAGCCCGACCTCCGACGACACATATAATACGGGACGGAGGGAGTATACATTAATGTAGGATGATTTTATGTCTGCCTGACAAGAAATATGTTGAGTTGCTGTTTTTCTTCGTTGTGTTTGCAGTTAGCCAGTTAGTGCATGCTGTGGAGCGTCTTTAGAACTATTCGTAGTTTTACATTGCCAGACCTCACTATTAGATTTTCTAATTACATTCTTAGCTTATGAAATTGGAAGGATATCACTATCCCATATTCCCATTGGTTTACCAAATGTGTCGCTAATGTTTACCTCATTCTTCTGCAGATACTAAGATTGAGAATGGACAGCCACTCGACGCTATAAGATTGGCACACACTTTCAGTTTGACAGACAAATATCCTCCACTTACCATCATGAATGATTATGTTGAGAATGCCAAGAAGACTGCTGAAGACATACTAAGCAAGGAAAGCTATACACTGGAGTCTCTGGTATGTTCTGTTTCTTGGAAATGCCTTGTTATGCTAACCTAACTTAAATGAAATTGTCCATTTATGACACCTGTAGTTTTTTTTAGAGCAACTCCAGCCCAACATGCAAATTGGGCCCCTAGTTTTTCCATTTGTATGTTGGCTTGCAAAAAATAGGGACCCAAATTTGTTTTCAACTCCAGCCCAAGACTCTATTGTGGGGGAGGGATAGGGTTCTCCTATTCTTAGGGGCCTGAAACTATATTTTGGGAGTCCTCCTAAAATGGGAGTCTAAATAGGAGGTCCATTGGAGTTGTTTTTTTACTAGAGTTCCTAAAAATTAGAATAGAGGCCTGTTTAAGAGATCCATTGGAGTTGCTCTTAGCTTTGCGAAATCCTGGATTTGGAAAATAAAACAGGGTGCTTTCATGCTTTTCTAAAGTAAGTTTTTCACAAATCTTAAAGCAGTGCAACTGAGTAACTAAGCTAGGTTTGGGAGTGCATGTACCAATCTAGGTTTGGGTCTTTTTTGGGTCAGATATTGGCCTTTCTTCCTATAAATTATAATGTATAGTGAAATTATAGTACGTAGTTGTAATATTGCAATCCTATCCCTCCTGCTTTGAAAGTTGTTGCTCACTTTATGTAAAAAAAAGAACCTCTTCCTGGATAAACTGTTGCGTCCACATAATGACAAATTGATATCGTACTTTGAACACTGACATAGACATATAACTTTCAACTGTTTTAACTCCTTTGAATCATCCATTGAGCAGAATCAAGCGATGGCAAAGAAGGTTGATGCTCTAATATTCTCATGGAGCGCTATTGATGGGTGCGATTTTGATTCTGTTCAGCGTAATAGCATCAAGGCAGAAATTACCCAATTGTTACACAAGTATGCAAACAAGCAGCAAAGTCTAGCAGGTGTTTCAGCCTCCAATCCAAGTTGGTACCAGCAGCAGAACTTTCAAGAGGAGTATCAGCAGCAGCTACAAATGCGACTGGTGGAACAGCAGAAGCAGCAGCGAAAGCCACATGAGCTGCAACAAAAACCAGAAGAGAAACAGCACCAGCAGCAGAAGGCACAAGAGACGCAGCATCGGCACATTCAGAATCAACAAGAGCCGCAGAAGCGGGAAGTGTGGCAAAACCGGAAAAGGAAAAGACAAAAGAATCGCAATAGGAAACAGCGCAGGCAGAATCAGCAGCATCATAATAAACGCCCAAGGTTACCTCCATATGTCAGGTCAGGAATTAACAACCAGCATGGGCAACCATTTTCAGGAATTCGAAGAGCTCCGTTCGCAGCTTCTACCATGCCTCGATATTTTTGGTCCATGTGATGATCATTCTCAGCACCACGTGCCAGTGTTCCGTCATTGATGCCAGAGTAGTACTCGGTGAAGTTACTGTTCTAGTAGTATTGGTCGAAAATAGAAGTTGTTCGGTGCTGATTGGTTTTTTCTTAGCTTTCTGTAAAAAGGCTTAACTCCCCAGCGACTCGTAAATGCTATGCACAGTTCAGCACTTCAGCTACCCTCGGTGGCTTGTATTACTGAAACCTGAGTCACAACCATCGACTTTATATGTTGGATGCTTGTATTACTGAAACCTGAATCACAACCATCGACTTTATATGTTGGATATGACTCTAGTCTGTCCTGTCTAGTAGTTATTGATATGTGATTCTTGACCGTAAAATGTTGCTTGTCTTGTCACAATACCTGAAGAAGCATGACTGATTTTTCTGGCATAATAAACGTCTATAGACAAGCACTCTTCCTGCATTCGTTTGCAGGTATGCCGTGATGCTTTTGCTCTTGCGGATGTTATTATGTAACTGAAAAGTACGCTGATTCCTGTTAGCGCATATGTTTCAGATTGCAAGCATTGCAGCACTTCGCTGAGTATGTGTACGTGAGCAGACTCTACTGCCCTATAAAGTTATTCAACAAATCGATGCAAGTGATTGGCAACTGTCCATACACCATGTTGTGAAAGAACTGTCAACACATAAAATAAATGAACACAAAACCACTTTACAGAACGAACCAATACAGGGATGTTTCATATAACTTCTATTCTGAACGCCAGAACTTCTACACTATCTGGGATAGGACGGAAGATGAAGGGCAAAGGGATTAAATGGCAGACCCATATACTGAGGTGATCTGAACTGCGGTACAAATGGCATTCCTTGGCCTACAGGCCAACCTGGCTGGGCAGGGTAATTGTGAACTCCAGGCATAGTGGCGTAAGGTAGATGCTCAAAGTTTTGGATCTGAGCAACATTCATAACCAGAGGAACAGCAGGTGTCGGAAGCTTAAGAGTAGCTGGCCTTGGCGGTTGCATATGCTGCTGCTGCTGCTCTGTCACACACACCTTATTTTCTTGTTGATGCAGCTGATGTTGTTTTCCGTGGATTAACTTGTTTTCATTCTGTGCCTGCTGCTGCTGGTTGGCTTGTGCCTCATGTTGCTCCAGCTCCTCTTTCTTGCGCTTCCTGTTCTTCTTTTTTTACATTTTGTTGGCGGATGCTGTGAATCCCATGTTGAGGGCGGTGAGCGATTTGCTGACCTTAGTTCCTTTTTATATCTACCAATCAAATATCTAATGTCTGCCAGGACAGCACTGCGTTGCCTAGAATCAGCGAGTTTCTGCTCAGCTAGTTGATGTGCAATCCATAGTTCCTTTGGTATAGCAAATTTCTGCACATAGGCAAGACACAAATCATTCAGTTCACAAACAACAAATTTGAGTACCCACCTCTTGGTGCAGTGGAGTTCTGTGACACCACCCTGGATTGACATATAGACACCATATATCTATGTACACATGCGTGAGTACGTTCCCCATTTACCAGTGGTATATGGCTTTCTAGGTGTGTGAATCAGATAGGTGGCACACTCATGTGCCATGCAAGTGCGCCTGTGCAGTATGTGTATGTGCTTTCTTACTTACTTCATTGTAAAGGTGAAAAGGAAACAAAAGACAGGAACAAATATAGTTGGCAAGAAAACAGATTTATTGGATCGATATACATTTATCTCTACAAACAGAACTTGTTCCAAAATCTGTAGCCAGGTAAAACCACAATGCTATGTAACTTAGAAAGTTATGATTAAGTCGATCACTGAAAAAACCAGGTTTCTATGTCCACCAGGATGTGCATCCTGGACATCCTGGCCTTCATTGTAGACAGAGGGAAACAGACCGTCATTGTCCCCAACCCTACCCAAACCTCACCCCCCCCCCCCCCCCCCATGTGCCGCATGCACAGCGCCTCCCTCCCTCACCATGAATCCTGGTCCCCCACCTCCTCCACTACAGACAGCACTAACCACTCCGAGCACAATGTCCCTGCCTCCATGCCTGCCCAACCAGTGTCCACTGATGTCTCGCAATTCCCCCCACCAGGCCGGCGATCTACCTGCAACCAGCCATACCACTACAGATGGAGGCCACCAAGATCCCCAAACCAAAACCTCGTACACCAACCTGAAACTATATAACCCATCAGAGTTATTGTAGATCACCGGACACTGAAAGGGGACCTCAACATCCCGGAGGAGTCATGCATTCCCACTCCAAAAAAACTGTCAACAGATGAAGAGCGGCCTCAAATTTCTCTCCGTCAGAACAAATCTTGACTTTATAGTGTAATGGCCTGGATGCCCAGGGTTCGTGCTAGCCTGGGAGCCATATAATTCAGTGAAATACTTGATTTTAGAGTCACAAGGGGTAGTTCATACCAAGGACTTGCGTGTTTCTTTCTTTCTAAATATCTCCACAGGAGTCTGCTTGGCCTTCTCAATGTATCCCTTCAGAAGAGAAAATGGAGGATACTTGTCCTCCAAATTAAAAAACTGTACGAAATTAAAAACTTCAAGATGCTGCCCATTTCCAATCATATAGTCAATTAAATCTGCAGAAAAGATGAAAGCAAGAAGAAACATTAATAAGAAGGCGAACCCTTGCATTGAGAATGAGGTACAGGCATGGAGATGAGTGCCTACAGTTCTGTCAAAATCAAACTGAAAATGTAAAGAAGATAGAGGCCAATGTATTCAAGTCTAGCTGCGTATGAAAATAGTGAGAAAAGTTCAAATAATGGGTAAGCAAGAAACATACAAAAATGCATTACGGTACATACCAGACAATCAACTGATGTGCATACTTGATATACTAAGCAAACTAGAGTTTCTATCCAAATTTACAAGTATATCCATACAAACTTACCACTTGGGTTGATATCAGTTATCACGTGAGACGCAATAAGAACAGAATTCTCACTTTGGTCACAGGATTCAGACTCTTTCACAGATTGTGTGGAAATGACAGGCTAGCAGCAAAGGAAATCATGTAAGCACACCTTCAGGGAACAGTCTCATGAAGGCACAACACCAAAGAACAACATGGTGAACATAATTGGTAGTGCTTTCTTGACTAACTTTTGGTTCTCAAGTCTTGGATGTCCCACATTAGTGACAACTGACAACTATATTTTTCAATACCATCATTTGAATATTTGATGCATATTGTATATATTCTACACAAATCTTTGATACTTACATTGACTATTGAACATAGTGAAAGACAAAATATCCTTTGGGAATCAATAAAAACCCTCCCCTAGCAGCCTTGCACATCTAGAGGCGGAGCTAGAACAAATCCGAGGGGGTGCGCTTACTTTGTGGGTGCAAGGATTTGTGAAATGGGAGTGTAAATATAGTGAATATTTAGTTGTTACCACTATTTTAAAAAAAATTCGTGGGTGCGACTGCACCCACAACGTTGCATGTACCTCTGGCCCTGTGCACATCCACATACATGTCCAAATAAGCACTACTTATGTTGAAAATTTAGGAATTCAAAAACTAATTTCTTTGGCGTTTGATGTGAAAGTCAGGGCCAAAGGATCAGAATGGTTGAGACCTACCACCTGGTGGTGTCTGAGATGCTGCTGTCAGTGGTGAGCCAAAGGTGCTGTGTCTCCAAAGCAGAAACAAAAAGTGTGTGGATACTAAAAACTTTTACAGTAATAAATAGTTTAATAACTGCTAAATCTTAGTTATGAATAGTTACATATTATTAGAGCGTTGCAGCCAGAGATCAAACACTTGCATGATCACGCTGGTATTACTCAGGAATACATGCTCATCGATTAGGCAAAGAAGGATAGTGCCAGGTGAAACAAACATATATGAGTTGTGTCAAATAGTCCTTTGTCGGCATCTTTTGTAGCGTTGCTACTTACACTATCTGCCACCAAAATTTCAAGAAAGTCAACTTTGGAAAATTCACATACCATAGATTAGTACAAAATCAAAAGTATCAGATTAGTTCCCTTCTTTCCTGCAAATATGATTTCTTTTATTCGGCTAAATAGTCTTTAGATGTACATCTACAAAATCAAAAGATGGATGACATGATCATATATTAAGCCTTTCCAAAACTAGTCACACTGCATTTTATCCACCATGGACGAATAACCTGCTTGCAAGAGGTATTTCTCAAGCCTTTGCAGGAATATGGTTTTCTGTAATCAAGCTGTTATGGTGCTGTAACTGACATAAGAAAATTGTACCAGCATTTTAAATCAACCTAGTTTATGAAATATTATTGACAATTCATCATAATACCATATGCATGACCTTCACAATCAAACACATAGATTGAGCAGAATGCAGAAATAAAAAGATATATAACTAAGAATGGAGATAGCTCCATACCTGTGGCCCTGTCTGCAAGCCCAAGATCCTCGCAGAACTTGACAATGACAGTGTTGGTCTTCAGACCTTTGCGAGGGACCATAGCAAAGATACGGATGATCTCATGGATATTGAATTCAGATACAATGTTATATGAGATGAGGAACTGGAGAAGGCCCATAGCCAGCAAGCCAAGTTCCTCACAACACTCTGGTCTGCCGATCATTTCCTTCCAATCCTTTGCCACCAGCTTGGCCTGCTCTGTTGTTTCTGCAGAATGTTTGGCAGAATTCATAGACAACCAACGAAACAACCTGATACATTTCCCCCAGAACTTGGAGCACTTGAAGTCCTTCCTGGACAGGAGTAGCTTGACCACTTGAAGGACAAGTGCCACCGGATCTGGGGCATGGTGCAGTGCGAACAGCAACTTTTTATTGAAGGTGCTGACATGGATCACGAACTCGACCAGCATCCCTGCATCCATTCTCTCACATGCCTCTGCAAATTCCTTTCTCCCACCTGCAGGAATCCCTCTAAGCTGTTTCTCAGTCATCTTTTCGACCATCTCCTCCTCTTCAGTATCTTGCTCCTCTTGATCCCCCCTGCGCATACCCATCAAGCTCCTCCTCCTCTTCAGCCTCTTTGCCCTGCCCTGCAGAGACCTTGGTAGTCACCGCCTCTTCGTCAGCATCCCGCTTGTTATCCTCACCGGCCTCTTTATCTTCCTTCTTTTGATTGCCAATGTTGTCGTCGGCCTCATGCATTTGCTTGTCGGCCTCTTCATCCTCCTCTTCTACCTCTTCCTCCTCTTCTTCTACCTCCTCCTCCTCCTCTTCTTCTTCTTCTTCCTCCTCCTCCTCCTCCTCCACCTCCTCTTTCTCTTCCTCCTCCACCTCCTCCTCTTCCTCTTCTTCCTCCACCTCTTCTTCTTCCACCTCGTTAGCCCCTTCCTTATTCTTACTAGTGTGGGCCGGGCGCGCGGCCTCGAGCGCCCGGAGCTGGCTGAACCGGCGCGAGATGGAGGAATGGACGGAGGAGACGTGGGCGTCGAGGTCCTCCCAGGTGAATGGGAGCGGGTAGGGCGAGCAGGCGGCGAGACTGTCGAAGGCCTCGCGCAGGGCGTTCTTCTTGGCAGGGAGCTCGGCGATGGCCGCCTCAAGGTCCTCCGTCGGCATCATCGCCGGCTCCGCCGTCCCCATGGCTTGGTGGCCGGAACCGGCGGCGAGGGGGAGTGAGGAAATTTACACTTCACAGCATCCAAGGCTCCCCGTCTCCCCAAAAAGCGGCGGCATTTGTACACCAGCAGTAGCGCTCGCCGCTGGGCCGGCCACGCTAGCGCATCAGCGGTCGACGAGGCATCAGCTGCAGGCGACGTCAGCGCGGCAGCGCTTGGGCCCCTCCGGCCTCCGCCGCCGGAATTGGATCTATTTCTTGGTTGCTTTGACCACCGTTTTTCCCCCACAACGCTTTGCGTAATTTGTTTTGATTAAACGGTGGAAAAATAATATCTTTTAAATTATATAAGCATGGAAGCATTATGAAAGAAAGTCCAAAACATTGGGGGCAATATATGTAATGAAATATTCACGTCTAGAAAATAGAATTTTAGTACCGTGCCAAGTAAAAATTATCTTCATTTTGAATAACTATATAAGTATAAAAAATATCAATATTTATAATATAAATAAATATCATTAGACTTGTTATGAGATATAATTTCAAACTATAATTATTTGGTATCATAAACACTAATATTTTTACCCATATTTAGTCAAATTTTAGACACTTTAACTAAAAATGCAACCATAATTGTTTTTCAAATGGTATGAAGTTTTGGCCTTTTTGATTTATTACTTTCACTATATACCTATTTTATCTATATATTCGATCAAATTTTAGACACGCTAAAATACAACCATAATTATATTCTTTTGTGGACGTAGGTACTCTCCAGCATTTGGTACTCTCCTCCTTTCAAATTGTATGAAGTGTTGGCTTTTTTGATACATTACTTTCACCGTGTATCTAGAAAGTTGTATCTAGAAAATCAAAATCTGTACAATTTAAAATAGAGGAAGTAGTTTACATAATAGATTATAGATATTATAAAATAAAATTAAAAACATACTTGTTACGTGGCAAAGGTAACAAAACCTGATATCTTTACTTAATTTCAAGATATTGGTATTTCCTTTTATGATGATCATCAAATTTACTCTCACCTACTCTTTTTCATGATGAAGATCGTCAAATTTACTCACCATCCATCCCCGGAAAAGCTGGCTGCTTATGCCAATCACACGACGCACGGCGAACGCAAACCCTTTCAGGCTTCCTCAACGGTGATGACAGCGCCCGGACGTCCGGAACGGATGGGCGTCCGGATGCCCGCAACCCCCCCCATCTGCCCACGGTCCCCAAGAACTCCCGCACCCAGCCCCTGCCTCGCAAACACTCCGCCGAGCGCGCGCCCCAAGACGTCGGGTCTCGTCTGATGCGCCCGCTGCAAAACACATATCCTCCACGCTAGTGGAGACCGCCTCTGCCTTCCCACGCCTATCACCGAGGCGAGACAACAAAAAGAAAGAAGATAGATGCAACACTTGATCTAGTTTTTAAAACATCCAGATATACACAACTGCAACATATGTTTGAAAACAAATGAAACATTTGAAATATGCTTCTGAAACACTTGAAAAATACTTGAACCCAGCATCGGGGAGAGGATCAGGACGCGCGTGGATGCCTAGCAGACACCTGGAGGAGAAGACATTGAGATGAGGTACTAGAAAAAGCTATGAGGGAGATGCAAGATCTGATTTGCTTTTGAAACATCGAGATGCAACATTAGCAACATATATAAAAGGCAGATGAAACACTTCAAATCGTGCTACTGAAACACCAACTGCACCAAAACATGAAACTACTGTAACAACAACCCAAAACCTACTGAAGCAACGGCGAAACGCCTAATGCAACATTGAAAAAATTGAAAAAGTTTCAACAGACAACGAACACCTACTGCACCAACTAGACAACTACTGAAACAAGGCCAAAAACCAACTACGATATGCAGAAACTGAAACAAGCATGAAACTACTTCAAACAAAAACTAGACAACTACTGAAACAAGGGCCAAACACCTATTGCAATATGCATAAACCGAAGCTTCAACATAAGGAGAAGCAACTGCAATAAAGGAAAAAGAAGCTACTTCAATAAGGAGAAGAAGCTACTGCAACAAAGGAGAGAAAGATACTGCAACAAAAAGGAGAAAGAAGCTACTGCAATAAAAAGAGAGGAGCTACTGCAACAAAAGAGAAGAAGCAACTGAAACAACAGAAACGATACTAATGAAAACGTTAGGAAACATGGAGATGCTGCTGCAAAACAAAGGGGGAAATTATTGAAACATCGCAAAAATAGCTACTGCAACATCAGAGAATTCATGCAAAAAGCATTTCGCATCATCTGTTGCGTGTAGATCTGAATTGCCACAAACCTTAACCACCGTTAGAATCTTAGATCCAGAGGGGGGAGGAGGAGGAGGAGGAAGAGGAGGTGGAGGGGAAAGGAAGAGGAGGGACCAGATCGAGATCCAGAGAGGGAAGAAGAGAGAGGGGTGCCTTAGATCCAGATCCAAATCCCTTCCCACCTACCTCGTCGGAGCCCATGGAGCTAGCAGCGCGTGAAGGCGAGAGTACCAAAGAACGAAGGGAGACCGGGGAAGTGCGTAGGTTGACTAGATGCCACCGTCGTCGCTCGCACTACTATCGCGAGGAGGGCATGCATGTTGCAGCAGAGGTGAGGGAGGCGCGGAGGAGGGAGGAGAGGAAGGGAGTGTGAGGGGAGGGAGGAGGGGGCGCTCGGCGCTGGCGAGGGGCCTCTCACGAGCGGGGGCGCTCGGCACCGGCAAACCGTCTCCCACGAGGCCGGAGTTAGCGAGGGAGAGAGGCGTGCGGGGGAGGTATTGCGGACGGAGAAGCCGATGCTGCGTGAGAGAGAGAGAGGTGTGCGGGGGAAAAGAGGCGTGCGGAAGAAATGAGCGGTGGGACGGTCCAACCCGCAAGAGCCACGTCCGGAAGAGGACAAAAGCCGGACGTCAACCGCGTATCATTACCGTTCCTCAAAGGCTTGTGTGAAGTGTGCAACTGCAGCCAGTTCCTATTATACATACAGTACATAGTACTCCACTTGTTCCAAATTTTAAGTAGTTTTGACTTTTCTAAATATATATAACTATTTTACAAGTAGATATACATTTTATCTAAATATATAGTAAAAGCTATGTATCTCGAAAATACAGAATAAATTAAAATTTGAACGGAGTGAGTACTACATATAACAGGAGCTGTCTCTCGGATTACTGAAGTTCTCTAAGAAGACTGACCCGCAGAAGAATATATACATGTCAGTCTGTCAGGTTAGAAGAAAAAAACAACTCCAGTCTCCAGTACCAAACAAACAAACCAAAATATACCAGGTTATTTCTCCAAAGTCCTAACTGAACTGCGCATAATCCATGTTCCACTGGGCGACAGCAAACCCCCCCCCCCCCCACCACCAAAAAAAAAAAAAAAAACACGGCAGGTACTGCTACCTGGGATAGAGCTGTGGACGAGGCTACAAGGGTGTTAAGGGTCCTATGTAATCAGGTGCTCCAAGTTGTGGCATGAACGCCGATGCACAATGAGCTCCAGGCCAGCCTGGCTGGGCAGGGTAACCATGATGGACTCCATGCATCGAGGCATATGGTGGACGCTCCAAGTCGCTTCTCAGTGCCACGTTCCACGTTGCAGGATAACCCTGTGTCAGTAGCTGGTGAGTGTGTTGCACCAGCCATTTCTGATGTTTCTGCTTGTTATGCTGCTGCTTCTATTCCTGCTTATCTTGTTTCTGTTTCTTCTCTTCCGGCTCATCTTGTTTCTGTTTTTTCTCTTCCGGCTCTTCTTCTTGTTTCTGTTTCTTTTTTTCTGGCTTATCTTCTTGTTTCTGTTGCTGCTCCTGTTGGGGCTTCCATTGTTTCTTCTCCAGCTTCTCTGCCAGCTCACTCAGTTGCCCTCACATCAGGTTTTCTTGTCCCTTGTGATGCTCCTGATTCTGCTCTATCTTGCGCTTCTTACTCTTAGTTTGTTGTTGCTGTGGATTTGAAGTTGAGGCTGCCAAGAGATTTGCGAAACTCCGCTTCTTTCTATAAAGCTCACGCAAAATGTTGATTTCTTCCCTGATACTGCTGCAGAGGTTGGAGTTGGTGATTTCCTTCTTAGCCAAATCATGTGCCCTATTTAGATTATCAAGCTCCTTTGTTATAACCGCCCTCTGCACACAGGAAGATGCAAAATTATTAAATTAATAATATAGCAGAGATGAAGCAGATTGAGATGAATTATGAATATATATTTGTCCCCATAAGAATATTACATGTTTCAAAATAAAATTTTATAAGGAAATAGGCCACTCCAAATAGCTCAAGCACAATAAGACATTAAATTTCCTCATTTTTTCTTATCAAACTGGCTGAAACAAACACACAGTCATGTAAATAAATTTTAAAAATATATTCTGCCGCTAAAATCATTTTCTAGCACATACCTGGAACTTGCGTGTCTTATTCTTTTGAGGTATTTCCATAGCAGTCTGTTTAGCCTTTTCGATATATCCCTTCAGAAGAGGAAGTGGAGGATACTTATCCACCATATTAAAAACACGTCTGAAAACATATAGCATCCATTTGCTGCCCATTGCTGATCAAATAATCCATTAACTCTACAAAAAAGAAAAAGATGAAAGCAGGAAAAACGTTAACCAGCAGACCTTACACTGGAGGATGAGATGGAGTCAAAGTTGATATGACGGTTCAGAACATGCATTCGGATGACTCAGCAAGCAAATATGCAAAGCTATTTGATGACTCAGCATTCTGATGACTCAGCATTCAGACCTTATTCATGTTTGATACACATGGCTATTTACTAGTTGAGGCTAAAAATTAGCCCAAAATAGCTATGGGTGGCAGCTAATTGGCTAAAAACTAGTTGAAGACTTGGCTAAAGAATTAACCCACCTATTAGCTTTCCTATTTGGATGAACTAGAGCAAATTTCAGATATTTTTTAGCTAGCTAGCAATTAGCTCATGTATCCAAAACAGGCCCTAAATCATCAACAGATCAAGTGCGTAGTGATATACTCACTGAGGAGGCTATAGTTTATACCCAACTGAATCAAATATATCCATCAATATCAGATAACAAAAAATACAGCTTGGATTTATGTCATGCAAAGGTTCAGTCCATGAAAATGTACAAAAATGTCATTTGGCCCACATTTTAGAAAATTTCTTGCATGTGATTTCGATCAAGAGGCAGCACCGTGGCAGGCTGGCAAAATTGGCAGCAGGTACTTATCAAGGAATAGGTCCATAAAGGCAGCAGTTGGACATCAAAGAATAGGTTCACATGGGAATAGCACACGCAAACGGGCAAGTGATATAGCGTTGACTCTCATGCCTCAGATTATTGGTAGTTTCATCATCAAAGCTAGGATTACTTAATTAGTCATCTGTGCATCTTAAGCTGCCGACTTTGCATTGATTGCTAGTTTGCTACTGCTCACTTGAATTGAGGAACATGTATGCAAATTTTTAAATATCAGGGATTAGAGGATAAGTAGTTTTGCCATATTCATCTGTAAGCTGTGTAGTACAAGGCTGGTAGCATATAAAAATAGAATGCTCAAACCATAAGGCGACTCTGAATTTAAGTTACGGGCACATATCAAAGATCCAACATATTTATTATGTTTTCCCAGCAAAGTTTGAGCAAAAGTGCAGAACATATTATAGTTAATAATGCCAAAAGATGTAGTTGTACCTGGGATTCTATTGACAAGCCCAAGACCCTTTAAGAGCACGGCAGATTTCTTCTTCTGTTTGAACGGGATGTTACCAACTAGATGACAGATTTCCTTCGTGTCAAACACAGCTACAATGTTATAGGAGATAAGGAAGTAAAGGAGGCCCCACGAAGCTAGGCTGCCAAGGACCATGCAACTCTCTGGATTGTCAATCATCTCTTTCCAATTCTTAGCCACCTGCTTGGCCTGCTCAATCGTGTCTGCAGAAGGCTTGGTAACAACTGCAGGTACCATTTGAACTAGCCCAACACAATTTTCCCAGACCTTGTTGGTCTTAACAAATATCTTGTTGTGTAGGAATAACTCAACTACATGGAGAGCCAATGCTGCAGCGTCTGGAGCACAGTGAAATGCAGCATGAAACTCTGAATTGAGCTCGGTGTTGGTGCATATGAGCTTGAGCAACCTCTGTGCATCCATGTTTGCATATGCTACAGCACAATCATCAGATCTACATTCAAGAGCTCGATTACTCTGGTCTGAAGACACCTCATTGGCTACCACCGCCTCCTGGTCCATAGCATTTTTGGCAACTTCCACCTCCTCATAAATGGCTTCCTTCTCTTGCTTCTTGTTGCAAGCCTCCTCCTCCTTGTGCTTCACTGAAGACGTCATCTTGGCCACTATCTCATCCATGTTGGTATCCTGATCTTTCTCCTCCTTGTCCTGAGAATCCTTAAAAGCATCTTTGGTATTCAGCTCCTTCTTATCAACCACCTGCATATCCACGTCAGGATCCTTCTCGTTCACCTTACTGGCCTTCTCCTCCTCCCTTGCCTCCTTCTCATTCTTAATCTCGTCACCAATCATGATACTGGCCACCTCCTCCACTTCTACTTCCACCACCACCACCTCCTCCTCCACCTCCTCCTCTTCCTCTTCTTCCTCCACCTCTTCTTCTTCCACCTCGTTATCCCCTTCCTTATTCTTACTAGTATGGGCCGGGCGCGCGGCCTCGAGCGCCCGGAGCTGGCTGAACCGGCGCGAGATGGAGGAATGGACGGAGGAGACGTGGGCGTCGAGGTCCTCCCAGGTGAATGGGAGCGGGTAGGGCGAGCAGGCGGCGAGGCTGTCGAAGGCCTCGCGCAGGGCGTTCTTCTTGGCAGCGAGCTCGGCGATGGCCGCCTCAAGGTCCTCCGTCGGCATCATCGCCGGCTCCGCCGTCCCCATGGCTGGGTCGGAACCGGCGCCCGGCGGCAAGGGGGAGTGAGGAAATTGGAAATTTACACTTCACAGCATCGAAGGCTCCCCCGTCTCCCCCAAAGGCGGCATTTGTACACTAGCAGTACCGCTCACCGTGGGCCGGCCACGCTACCGCAGCAGCGGTCGACGAGGCATCGGATGCAGGCGACGTCAGCGCGGCAGCGCTTTGGCCCCCTTCCGGCCTCCGCCGCCGGAATTGGATCTATTTCTTGGTTGCTTTGACCACCGATTTTGGGGATTTCTAATTATTTATCACCAGTATCGTTACTCACACTTTAGATGCTAGTTTTATCGTTATCTCTACACAATTGCATGTAAAACAGTAACTTGACTATATTTTTATCATTTTTGCTGATGATTAGCGTGCCAGCATGGAATATGGCCTGCTCCAAACATAGAGACATATGAAAAGTCATTTTTACCCCCTCTCTATCTCTCCGACTTGAAGCCCACTTGTCAGCACCTTCTTCCTCCCACGTCCATGGCTGCCCCGTTCCTTACCCCGACTACCCATGGCTGTCGTGTGCACAGCACAAGGGCCACGTAGCCTCGCGTTCTTGGCCTTCCGTGCCGCCGGATAACCTCGCAGGCAGCCCACCTCGCCAGCCGTCCGCACGCAGCGCCGAAAGCACCTTCTTTCTCCCTTGTGTTCATCATGTTCGACGTCCCTGCGCATTTTTTCTTTTCACAGCAATCGGGACGGCGATGTTTGGGTGTGCTCGAGCCAATCCGCGCACATGCACAACACCAGCAACAACACCATCGCCCACGACACTGCTGTAATTGCATATAAAAAGCACCGCCAGCCATCGCCCACGAACTGATCAATTGAAATTAGAAAAGAACACTAATAAATAAATAATAAACAATGCACGTACAGACGAACTCGTTCGCCGGAGCCTGGAACTCACGTACGATCTGACGATCTCCCCCATCACCTCGACGGCGTCGTCCTGGCCCACGGTGTACCGATGCGGCGATGCGATCCCAGCGTCGTCCCATGCCTTGTCCGGTGCCGCGCCGTGATCTGCTCGACGCGATGTCGCGCCCTGGCCCGCGCCACGACGGACGACGAACGGCGGTGAAGTTCTGCGGCTCCCCCGAAGCCGAAAGCACCAAACGATCGAAGCTCCACCGTGGCTGGGGACGACGACGCCTCCACTTCTCGAATCTCGATTCTTGTTCGCCCGCGTGCAGTTTGTCGCTCCAAGTCCGAGGAAGGCACAACCGCGCACTTACTCCGCTCCGCAATTACGTGCGTGCGGCGTGCCGAAATGAGGGACGGGGTAGCCATGGATGAGGAAGAAAGAAGGTGCTGATAGGTGGGCCCCATTAGTTGTGACCAACTGAGAGATGGAGGTTAGGGTAAAACTGACTTTTCACGTGTCTCTCTGTTGAGAGAAGGCTAAGATCCACGCTGGCGCGCTGATCTGGCATGACACGTCAACAAAAATGGCAAGAACGTAGGGTAGTCATTGTTTTCAGTGGTAATTGTGTAGGGGCAACGATAAAACTGGCATCTGGAGAGTGGGCAACGATAACAATGACAAATAATTAAAAATCCCTCGATTTCCCAACAATACTTTTTGCGTAATTCTTTTATTATAAGCGGTGTAAAAATATCTATTTTCAATTATTATTATTTAAGCAAATACACATGACCCTGTGCTAACGTCACGTACCACTTGTTTGTGCCGTCACTTGAACGACTGACGCGTGGCTCAAAGATTTGTTTAACAAAATCTATAATTTTAATATCTACTCCGTAATTCTAATCCAAGTCAAGAGCACTTCGAGGATTTTTCTTTTTTTTTTTTTGTGACTAGTGCTTGCTTGCATACAGCCCTGGAGCAAAGTTATTTAGCTAGGATAGGACAACGGAAAACTCAGTCTTGGTTAACATTTTGGTTAATTGGACCATTGGTAGAGTATGGAACTCATGGTGTGGACTAATCACACCTAGAGGTCTCATCGTATCACACATGGATGCATATGAAAGTCCAAAACATTAGGGGCAATATATATGTAATGAAATATTCACGTCAATTGAAAAAAAAAAAAAAATCTTAGTACAATGCTAAGTAAAATTATCTTGAGTTTGACAAACTATACAAATAAAAAATAATTAATATTTATGATATAAATAAACATCATTAGATTTTTTACAAGATATACTTTTAAACTATATTTATTTGGTGTCATAAATGTTAATATTTTTATCGGTCAAAATTTTACATATGTTAAACAAAAAATGCAACCATAATTGTATTCTTCGAGGTGCTCTACTCATTTTAAATTGTATGAAGTTTTGGCTTTTTATCTTATCCATATATATGGTTATATTTTAACACATTAACTAAAACTACAACCATAATTGTATTCTTTTATGCACAAAGGTACTCTCCTCGTTTCAAATCGTATGAAGTTTTGGTTTTTTTTTCGATACATTACTTTCACTATGTATCTAGAAAACCAATATATATATATTTTAAAATAGAAGGAGTAATATATATAATAGATTATAGATATTATAAAATAAAACTAAAAGCATACTTGTTACGTGGCGAAGGTAACAAAACCTGATATCTTTACTTCATTTTAAGATATTGGTATTTCCTTTTATGATGATCATCAAATTTACTCTCAACTACTCTTTTCATGATGAAGATTTACTCTCACCTACTTTTTTCATGATGAAGATCATCAAATTTACTTACCATCCGTCGCCGGAAAGGCTCGCTGCGGCTGCCACTCATCACACTGACGCACGGCGAACGCAAACCCTTTCCGGCTTCCTCAAAGGCTTGTGTGAAGTGTGCAACTGCAGCCAGTTCCCATTATTATAAGTAGGCTTTTCTAAATATATATAACTGTTTTACAAGTAGATGTACATTTTATCTAAATATGTAGTAAAAAGCTATGTATATCGAAAATACAAATTTGAACGGAGTGAGTACTACATATAACAGGAGCTGTCTCTCAGATCACTGAAGTTCTCTAAGAAGACTGACCCACAGAAGAATATATATATTGTGAGTACTACATATAACAGGAGCTGTCTCTCAGATCACTGAAGTTCTCTAAGAAGACTGACCCTCAGAAGAATATATATATATACATGTCAGTCTATCAGGTTAGAAGAAAAACAACTCGAGTCTCCAGTACTAACTGAACTCCTGTGCATAATCCATGTTCCACTGGGCGACTGAGCAGTGAGCAACCCCCCAACACAGCAGTACTGCTACCTGGGATAGAACTGTGGACGAGGGTACAAGGGCGTAAAGGGTCCTATGAACTCAGGTGCTCCAAGTTGTGGCATGAACGGCAATGCACAATGAACTCCAGGCCAGCATGGCTGGGAAGGGTAACCATGATGGACTCCATGCATTCCGGCATATGGTGGACGCTCCAAATTGCCTCTCAGTGCCGCGTTCCACATTGCAGGATAACCGTGTGTTGGTAGCTGGTGAGTGTGTTGCCTCAGCCGTTTCTGACGTTTCTGCTTGTTCTGATGCTGCTTCTCCTCTTGTTTTCGTTTCTTCTCTTCCTGCTTACCTTCTTGTTTCTGTTTCTTCTCTTCTGGCTCATCTTGTTTCTGTTTCTTCTCTTCTGGCTTGTCTTCTTGTTTCTGTTGCTGCTCCTGTTGGGGCGTCTTTTGTTTCTTCTCCAGCTTCTCTGCCAGCTCACTCAGTTGCCCTTGCATATGGTTTTCTTCTCCCTTGTGATGCTCCTGCTTCTGCTCTATCTTACGCTTCTTCTTCTTACTCTTTGTTTGTTGCTGTTGTGAATTTGAAGTTGAGGCCGTCAACGAATTTGCTAAACTCCGCTTCATTTTTCCAAGCTCACCTATCAAAATGTTGATTTCTTTCATGATACTGGTGCAGAGGTTGGAATCGGTGATTTCATTCTTAGCCAAAACACGTGCCCTGCTTAGATTATCAAGCTCCTTTATTATAGCCGCCCTCTGCACACAGGAGGATGCAAAAACTTTAAACTAATAATATAGCAGAGATGAAGCAGATTGAGATGAATTATAAATATATATTTGTCCCCATAAGAATATTACATGTTTCAAAATGAAACTTTATAAGGAAATAGGCCACTCCAAATAGCTCAAGCATAAGACATTAAATTTCCTCATTTTTTTTCTTATGAAACTGGGTGAAACAAACACAGTCATGTAAATAATTTTTAAAAATATATTCTCCCAGCAAAATCAATTTCTAGCACATACCTGAAATTTGTGTGTCATATTCTTTTGAGGTATTTCCATAGTAATCTGTTTTGCCTTTTCGATATATCCCTTCAGAAGAGGAAATGGAGGATACTTGTCCACCATATTAAAAATGCGTGCGAAACTTATGACATCCATTTGCTGCCCATTTCCGATCAAATAGTCCATTAACTCTACAAAAAAAAAAAAAAATGAAAGCAGGAAAAACGTTAACAAGCAGACCCCTGCAGATGAGATAGAGTCGCAGTTGAAATGATGGTTCAGAACATGCATTCTGATGACTCAGCATGCAAATATGCAAAGCTATTTGATGAGTCAGCATTCAGACCTTACTCATGAACTCATCAACAGATCAGGTGTGTAGTGATATACTCACTGAGGAGGATATAGTTTATACCCAACTCAATCAAATATACCCATCAATATCAGATTACAAACTACGCTGCTTGGATTTATGTCATGCAACGGCTCAGTCCATGAAATGTACAAAAATATCATTTGGCCCAGATCTTAGAAAATTTCTTGTATGTGATTTCAATCAAGAGGTGGCACCGTGGCAGGCTGGCACAATTGGCAGCACGTAGGTATCAAGGAATAGGTCCATAAAGGCAGCACTAGGATTACTTCATGAGTCCTCTGCGCACATCTTAAGCTACCGACTTGCATTGATTGTTACTGCTCACTTGAAGTGAGGAACAGGTATGCAAATTTTTAAATATCATGGATAGCAGAATAATTACTTTTGCTATAGTTCATCTGTGAGCTGTGTAGTGTAGGTTGGTAGCGTGAAAGATAGAATGCTTAAACCATAAGACGACTCTGAATTTAAGTTATGAGCAGACATTAAAGATCCAACATATTATGTTTTCCCAGCAAAGTTTGGGCAAGTGCAGAAGATATTATAGTTAATAATGCCAAAAGATGTTGTTGTACCTGGGATTCTATTGATCAGCCCAAGATCCTTTAAGAGCACGGCAGAATTCCTCTTCTGTTGGAAAGGGATGCTACCAAAGAGATGGAAGATCTCCTTTGTGTCAAACTCAGTTACAATGTTATATGAGACGAGGAAGTAAAGGAGGCCCCACGAGGCTAGGCAGCCAAGGACATTGCAACTCTCTGGATTGTCAATCATCTCCTTCCAATCCTTAGCCACCCGCTTGGCCTGCTCAAAAGTGTCTGCAGAAGAAGGCTTGGTAACAACCATAGGTACCATTCGAACTAGCGCAACACAGCTTAACCAGACCTTGCTGGTCTTAACAAATATCTTATTGTGTAGGAATAGCTCAACAATGTGGAGAGCCAGTGCTGCAGCATCTGGAGCACGGCAAGCTGCAGCATGAAACTCTGAAATGAACTCAGTGTTGGTGCATATGAGCTTGACCAACCTCTGTGCATCCATGTCTACAGATGCTACAGTGCAATCATCTGATCTACATGGAAGAGCCCCATTACCCTGGTCTGAAGACACCTCATTGGCTACCACCGCCTCCTGGTCCGTAGCAGTTTTGGCACCTTCCACCTTGTCATGAACATCCTGCTCTTGTGCTTCCTGCTTCTGCTTCTTGCCGCAAGCCTGCACTGAAGATGCCATCTTGGCCGCTGTCTCATCCATGTTGGTATCCTGATCCTCCTCCTCCTTGCCCTGAGAAGCCTTAAAAGCATCTTTGGTATTCAGCTCCTCCTTACTAACCATCTGCATCACCTTGTCAGGATCCTGCTCCTCCCTTGCCTCCTCATCCAAGATCTCGTTGCCAATCATGACACTGGCTGCCTCCTCAACTTCCCCTTCCTCCACCACCTCCTCTCTGGCCTCCTTCCCATCCTTTTCATCATTGCAAATTTTATCGTAGTTGGCTTCTTGCATCTCCTCATCGGCCTTCTTCTCCAGCTCTACCACTTCCACCTCTCTGGCCTCCTTCCCGTCATTTTCATCATTGTAAATCCTATCGCTGTCCGGTTCCTGCATGTCCTCATCAGCCTTCTCCAGCTCCGCCACCTCCTCCTCCACTTCCACTTCTCTTGCCTTCTTCCCATCCTTTTCATCATTGCAAATGTTATCGCTGTCGGCTTCCTGTAAATCCTCATAGGCCTTCTTATCCTCCTCCACTTCCACTTCTCTTGCCTTCTTCCCATCCTTTTCATCATTGCAAATGTTATCGCTGTCGGCTTCCTGTAAATCCTCATCGGCCTTCTTATCCTCCTCCACTTTCACTTCTCTTGCCTTCTTCCCATCCTTTTCATCATTGCAAATGTTATCGCTGTCGGCTTCCTGTAAATCCTCATCGGCCTTATTCTCCTCCTCCACTTCCACTTCTCTTGCCTTCTTCCCATCCTTTTCATCATTGCAAATGATATCGCTGTCGGCTTCCTGCAAATCCTCATCAGCCTTCTTATCCTCCTCCACTTCCACCGCGACCTCCTCCTCCACTTCCACCATCTCCTCCTCCTCCTCCTCGAACTCCTCCTCCTGCTTTTCTCCCTTCCCATCGCTGCGAGTTCCACCCAACGCGGCAGCAACGGGTGCAGCGCCGGCGGCCTCGAGCACACGGAGCTGGCGAAACCGCAGCGCGATCGACGACTGGAGCGAGGAGATGTGGGCGTCGAGGTCCTTCCAGGCGAAGGGGAGCGGCGAGGGTGAGCAGGCGGCGAGGCGTTCGAACGCCTCCCGCAGGGCGTCCCTCTTGCCGGGCAGGACAGAGATGGCTGCCTCTAGCTCCGCCACCGTCACCGCCATTGGAGCCGGGTGATCAGGGCTGGACCGCGCCATCGGCCGGGAGGGTGTAGCGGGTTGGGGTTTCGGAGCGGCGGCGGATTGCATGGTGGTGGTTCCCGTCGCGAGTTCGACGGTGAGTCGGCGAGAAGCGGAACAGACTCGCTTAACGTCTCTCCTGGGCTCCTGGGTCCTTGCATGGTTGACCCGCAATGCGTCTGGCCAGGATGGGCCGGGCTAAAGGGCGAAGGCCCAATGGGATTGAAAATTCCTAAAAGAGTGAATTTTTTTTTTGCGATGTCGACCAAATCTTAAAAATTAACTTGTTTTTGAACACATTTCTAACATTTTTTTCTCACGAAAATTCTGTAATTGTTAAAAATCTTGCACATAGTTCCCAAAATGCCCCCCAAAACTTTGTCATTTTCTAAAATGAAAATTTTGTACAACCTTTTTAAAAAAAGTGTTTGTTCACACAAACCTTTTCTTCGAAAAAATGATAAAACCCAAAGTAGCAAGTTTTTGTATCAGTACTTTTAGAAAGATAGGGGGATCCATTATCATTTTTTAGGGGGTGGGGGTCAACCCCTTGCATAGTCAGCGCCAAACAAAAGTGCAACCCCATGTCATCGATAGGAGCCCGCGTGCAGGGGCATGTACTTGTTGCATATCACACTTGTAGAATTCCAAAAATTTAAGGGGTTAAATAACAATATATATGACACATCATCAAAAGAGATACGGACAATTGCATTATCGCTCTCGCCTTCAACTCTAACGTCACGTTTGTCCCTGTATTTTTAAGTTTGCATATTTACGCTCGTTTTGTGAATCCGAAGCTGTCACCTGCCCCACTCCATGAGTTTCTATTTAATTTAATAATAATGAGTAAAATATTGATTAGAAACAAAAGAGGAATGGCCGAATGGGAAAAGATTATGATGCCCATATCAAAAACAAACGGACCTGCCCTTTTCCCGTTCTCTTGTCCCGTGACCTGAGAAGTCGAAGGCGGCAGGAAGCGCTCCAAGCTCTGCACGGGGGCAGGAGGTGGCAGCGGCAGGCTGGCTACGCTAGGCGCAGGCGACGACGCAGCAAACGGCGCGGAGGACCGATCATTGGGCAAGTAGGCAGGCATGGGGGGCGTGCAGCGCGCCGAGGTGACGATGTGGCCAGAGGGCTTGCGATGCCGTGGGGTGCGAGCCGGCGGTGCGGGCAGTAGGTGGCTGGTCACATGACCCGGTTGATTACTATTTAAATAATTGATAAGTTCAACTGATGTGATAAATGAATATAACTTTTGTTATATTCATCCTTTTCGTGGTGCTGTACTCCTTCCTTAACGGATAATCATGGTTGTCTAGAATATGTTATCGGGCTCTTCTCCGAATACAGAAATACTCATACCATGTGCAAGAAGCTATAAAGGAAAGCCGCGGATGATGAGGAAGAATGCAAAATGAATCCCTTGTTGCACTAAGTGACAGCTATGACTTAGAGTTGCTGCATCATCGAACTCTAAATTGGATGGATGGATCTTCTAACTACTCGGACCTAAATATGAACCGTACTTGATGATGAAATAGTGACGGAAATGACAATGATAATATATTCCTATTCCTATCTATACAAAACATGTGATGTAATTTGTCTAAAATACACCCACATAAGTTTGTACATAAAAATCCCAATGATTATTGGGTCATTTATTTTAAGGGTATTTGTGTGTTTTTTCAGTCTTCACTTAACACCGTCAAATCCTATTCACAGAATAGAGGCGAGTGAAAGCTTCAGTTAAAAAAAAGAAGCAACTATCCAAAAAAAAAAAAAAAAAGAAATCAAAAAATTTTTTTTTTAAAAAAGGGACAAACATATAGCATGCTTTTGTGTTTTTTTTTCAAAATAGGGCGTGCCGCAAATTCGAGATCCTGTTCTAAAATACAATGGCTGTACGCTTTTGTGTTTTTTTTTTAAGAAAGAGTAGAGAAGAATCTGCAACCGTCTTGCCAGAGCAAGGCAGAGCACGGCCACCCAGACCGCCGCCGCCTACGTGCGCTAAGCCGCTCCCCGCCCGTCCTTGCGCCATGGCACCTCGCCGCCTCCTCGCCGCCGCTCTGTTCACGCTCGTTGTGTACGTGGTGGCTCGTTCAGCATCTCTTTCACCGCCGTCGCCACGCCTGGGGCCTCCGCCCGCGCCCACCAGGCGCCGGGACTCCGCCACAGCTACCAGGCGCGGCGCCAACTCCGTGGCCACTGCGCGTGGCGCGCCAACACCGCTGCCGCTAGGAGCGGCGCAACGCTGTCGGCCGCCACGGGCGGGTCTCCGCCAGCGGCCACCAGCGCGGGACCTCCGCCCGCGGCCCGGCCACCAGCGCGGCTCCAACTCCGCGGCCACCGCGTGGCGCCAACACCGCGGCCGCCAGCGCGGGCGCAAAACGCTGGTCACCACGGGCGGGGTCTCCGCCATGGCCACCAGAGCGGGGCCTCCGCTGCGGCCACCACGCTGCGGCGCCTCCGCCACCGGCCACCACGCTTGGGGGCCACGGGCGGAGCCCAGTGGAGGCCAAACTGGGCTCCGGCCCCCCCTTTGCCGAGAGAAATAGAGAATACTGTCAGTAGTATGCGCGGCTGCAGGACTGAAAGTGCAGTGACAAACAACAATTCATCTGGCTGCAACTGAGAACAAAACAGGTCAGCAGCGGCAGGACTATACAGCTGGCCTGGACCTATACTCCTACATACTGTACTCGAGTACTCCTACGCCTGGACCTACGTAGTAGTAGTAGACTGCAGGACTACTATAGTTGGTCTGCAACATGCATGTTGATATGTGCAATTGTAGGATGAAATGTGTAGCCCTTTCTTTGATTTTTGTAGTCGAAGACATGATCTTTTTTGGTAGTTAAATATTAGTTTAATATTAGCACCGAATTTCAGTTGCTATATACAAGACTAAATTTTATAATGGTTTCATCACTATAAATAAATTGTAGTATACGCATTACAAAAGCTACAATTTCATCAATCTATTACGTCTTGAGTATCTATTTTGCTGTTAAATTGGTAACAGTAATTTGCCCCCCCCCTTGATTATTGATCACGCTTCGCCACTGCTTGGGGCCTCTGTCGCCACCACCACAAGTGTTTTCATTTTTCAAGAGTAATATTGTTTTAGTAATATCTTCTAAATATAGTGCATATATATATATATATATATATATATATATATATATATATATATATATAACCGTCTAGAAAAAAGACAAATTAGCAAGACAAGTATAAGATAGTTATCCACAATGAATAACTATGTAGGTGAAACTATATATCCGAAAAAGACAAAAGCGTCTTATGATTTTAAAAAAGAGAGTATAAGAAAATTTCCCACAATAAATAATTCCAACAAAATATACTACTTCCTCAATTCCAACAAAACAAAGCGTCTTATGATAACTAGTAAACATGCACGTGCGACACGCACGTGTCTTTAAAAAAAATATATAACTAAACAATACATGCGGCAATTATTTTAGAGAGTTTAAATGAAATCAATAAAAAGCAATTTAAGTTTTACTAATTTTGAGAAAGATTGAAAAACCCTATTCTCCTTGTAAAACATGTATTCTTATTGGATAAGATTCACAATATATTTTGAGTGATTACAAATAGAATTACCTTCATAAATAGAGGTTACACAATTAATAAAAAGCACTTATGGAGATGTAATCTTCCATTGCCTTTTTGCTATTACGTTTGTCACAAATAAGAATGAAAAATTTTGGTCAATACAAAACGTATCTTTCTTCGAACAAAGCTTTACTCACATGTGTTTTCCTGAGTTCTACCTAATAAGGTGCAGATCAATGGCGGTCTCATTATTGGTTACTGAGATCTCTTACTCTCCTTGCTAATTTATTTCATATCTATTATAAATACATGCTGAAAGAAATTAAGTGTAGCAAAGCAAAAAGGTTCATCAATATTTGCTAAAAATGAAATGTATTAGTTTGATGGACAAATTGATGCATCCAATCATATTTTTACACGTTACACCAAACCGGTGATTAACAATGTTAGAATCTTTAATTTAAGGATGACGAAACTACAGGTATTTAGTAGTTTAATGGCATCCAAATTATCTCTATTATATTCCTTTGGACTATCAAGATAACAAGGTGCGAGCGAGTGTGAACATGATTGAGCATGACAAATTGATCATCATTTATCCCCATGGTTGAACTTGCATATGCTAGCTACAACAATATAACAATAGAATCTTTAATTTAACGATGACAAAGCTACAAGTGTTCAGCCGTTTAATGGCATCCAAATTATCTCTATTATATTCCTTTGGACAATCAAAATAACAAGGTGTGAGTGTGAACATGAGCATGACAAATTGATCATTTATCCCCATGGTTGAACTTGCATATGCTCGATACAACAATATAAAAAAAAAATACCAAACTATTATGTTTGGATTTCAGCTAAAAATTGATAATTAATAAATTAATGAACTATTCGTATTGAGCAGATGATGAATTTTCATAAGTAACACAGAAAAATGAGCTATGGAGTTTATAAAAAAACACATATGTTTAAAAAAACATGGAAATTGGATTTTCCATCGTGACCATATTATGATTCCATATTACACGCAAGGCAAAAAAGACCAAGTTCTGAGTGAGGATCTTGCTTAGCTTTCTGGTGCATGTGGTTCTTGGTGGATGCCAATAATGATTAAATACCAAATGTTCTCCATAAGTTATGGACCTGATCATTTGCAAGCGTTAACTTTAATCTATACCTCTGCTTCCATAAAAAGAAAAATGTCACACATAAGTCAAAATGGCATAAAGCACTTACAAAAAAGAATCATTTTATAATGCGTATAGTCAATCTCAAAGTCAGTTCACAATTTTTAGATTCTTGGTGTGACATGTTTTTTTACTACATTTTTTTCTATGTTTTGTATTGCATCCACCAGTCTCAAGAGAGGACCATGGGCAAATATTGTTTGTACCTAAAACAAGCCTTGGCCTTCATACGTCCAACAATTATCTTGATATGCACAATACTTCTAGCTATAGTATAAAAGAGTACTTTCAATATTAGGTCACTGTATGCCACAAGAAAAAACAAAAAATTATATATGAAACTTTCGTAATCATTCTTTAAGTCTATGATAAGAAAAAAAATAATAAAGGTGACTTTGAATATTATATCTATATACCATAGGAAAGAAAGGGAAAAAAAATCTATGTGTGCCTCTTCGCAAGCATTTCATTTAATTAGCTTCAACATATATACATCGAATCTAGCTATAGTATAAAAATCTACCACTAATTTAACATTGATTTGATTAAATAACAGGAAGTCATGCACGCGCAGTAGACATGCAGCACAGTAGACATGCAGACATACATATATGCATACGTCCGGCTGGCCTCACATGCTCGCAGGCATTTGATGACGAGATGGCAGTGCTGATGACATGCGCACTCATGTTCACTCGATTAAAATAAAATCAATAGGCACAATATGTATACGCTCGTGATTAGATCAGACCCGAATATAGATAACCAAGCATAACTTAGGGTTCATCTGGTGTTCAGCTTTGCATAGCAGAAGGGGCGCATACCTGACGGGGTGCGGCAACCTAGACATGACACCCCAGCTGCAGAAGATTCCTCAACCACATCCGCATACTATGGCGTGAGTATTGTAGAGTAGTACTACTCCGAGACAAGAAGAGTCCAAGCACGGTGTGAGGAGGGCGATTAGTCGCCGTCTATGCATTGGCAGAAAAATCTATATGGCAGCCGCTGAAACACTAATAGTTTGGATCAAAACTAAAACCAAGACAACATTAATGTTGCCTCGTCAAATAATTATCTTGCACTGAAGACAGTCAAGCGAATTCACAAAATTGTTGATCGGATAAAAAAAGTTGAATGGTTGTATTGAATGGTTGTACAGTTATTCCCTTTAAAAAATATACTCCATGGCTGTAGTGCATGAATCATTAATCAGAGTGTGAAACGATCTAGTTAGAACAACGAGATTAGAATTATAGGGACAAAAAACCAACCTCGCCGCCGCGTGCATCTTGCATCTCGCTCGTTGGGTCCCAGGCCTAGTGGAGCAGGGAGATAGGGTGGACGAGATCTCTGATGACACTCCGTGAGCAAGATAAGTCCCAGCCATGGACGTAGCTGCCATGCGTCCTGTCTCTTGTTCGTCGGCGAAGAGGGATGCGGTACGGCGGCCAGGTAGGGATTGTCGATGGTGGAAAAAAAACATCGATACTTTCTTGCGTGAATAACACCTAGGGGAAGGGAGGGTGCGTGGGTGGGTATGGGTATGATGGGTGGGTAGGGTGGAGGACGGTGAGAAAAATATCTAACATTGTCGGTGCTAGAGCTGGCGGCCCTAACACCAACGAGTAAATTTGTGGTGCGCGTTCCCTACTCCGGAAGGTGTGCAAGAAGGACACAAGGAAGACTTGTATTATCCTGCACCTAAGTGCTTGTAGGTAGGGTGTACAAGCGTGTGGAGAGAGGAAGATGGTCCCAAGTCTCGTGTGTGATTGAGGCGAGTGCCAATATCGTGTGTGTGGAAGTACTCAAGGTTGCTTCACAAGGGGCTCGGTCCTCTCTTTTTATAGCCACAAGGGGAGGACAGGGCTTACAAAGGGTGCCTGTGTACGTGAAAGAGGCTGTGAGCGTCTCCCTTCCCTGATCTGAGGCCTCGGAGCCCGCCGCCTTTCTTATGCCGAGGTCCCGGAGTTGGCGCCGGCACTGTAGAGCCTGGTCACAGCCGTGAGGAGTCGTGTCCCCTTATCCTGACGACGGAGGGGACAGCTGTTCCTGTAGAAGTTGATGGAGAGGCTAGGGGAGGCGTATCTGACTCCCGTAGCGTGCTGTAGCTTTGACTCGCTCCGGTTCCAAGGCTCGGAGGGCCTCGGAGCCCGCTGCCGTACGCGGGACGGTTGGCATAGGAGAGAGCCGTCATCGGGGCAATCGTCGCCATCCCGGGCTCAGAAAACCCGGGAGGGACTGTTGTTTGACCGGCTCTCCGTCTGGCCTGACTCCCATACGGAAGATGATGCTGGGTGACGGCCCTTGGCGTGGCGGCCGTCGCCTGGGAGCTTCGGCGACTTGACCTGGCAGAAAGGTTAGGCAACACAGTGCCCCACAGTGGCAGGCATGGCCTCCACTATGGAGGATAACGTAATCATGAGCACGGTTGAGAGTTGTGACAGGACGGCTCCTATCCCCTGCCAGGGGATAACGTCACTCTGACGGAAACTGTGGGAAGGCGGGCGGCGGATATACGTCAAATCGAGGCCCGGGTTTGACCAGGGAAGCGGCGCGCCCGTCCCCGTCCCGAGGCCTAGGCACGGGGGCTCGAGCGGGACGGAAAGCGAGAGCTCGTCCGAGACATCTGCATGAGGGATCGGGTGAGACGGAGATGTGTGCGCCGTCCGAGGCCTCACTGGAGGGCTCGGCCGAGGCGGAAAGCGGGAGCTCGCCCGAGGCCTCGGCCGGGAGGGCTCGGCCGAGGCGGAAAGTTAGCACCGTCCGAGGCCTCGATGAAGAGGCTCGGGGACGAAACGGAGAGCAGCGTGTTGGGTCTTGGTGGGCCGTGCTTTGTCGCGTGGCCTGGGTTTTGCATCTGTTGGGCCCGATTGTTTGGAGGGCTCTAATTTTAGTACCCGACAGTAGCCTCCGAACCTTCGGAGGAGTGGGTACACTTGTTCGGAGGTTGTGGCTTTAAGCTAGGTTTCTGCCGGGCACGTTGTTAGGTGTTTCGGGCTTTCCTACGCTGGGTGCGCGCAAGCATCCCGGCGGGTGTAGCTTCGAGGCCTCGGGAGGAGTGTGGCGCTCCTCCGAGGGGCTTATACGTGTTTGGTGAGGGTGCTTGCTTGTCTCGGAGGCTATGTTCTCCGGGCGGGCGCGCAAGCGCACCGCCGGTGTAGTCCCCGAGGCCTCGGAGGAGTGTGGGCACTCCTCCGAGGGCTTGCGCGTGTTTTGGTTGGAGTGTCCTACCGTTTGCCGAGCCCCCGGGCCCGTCGGCTCGGCCCGGGAGTTCGGTGAGTGAGAGTTAGTTGACGTTTCCCAACCTCGGCCTCCTTGGGGGGCCCGAGCCCTGTTTCGTGTGGGGCGGCCGAGCGATACTTGGTCGTTAGTTTCGTCCGCACCTCTGCATCCCTTCCACAGGGAGGAGGGTGGATTTCGCCATGCTGTCGTCGATAAGTGTCGAACATGGCTGGATCCGGTGAGCTGTTAACGGGCAAGTCCAAGTGGAATGCCTGTGCCCCGTTTGTTAGGGGTTGGCTAGGCCCGGAGGCGCATTCCATCGAGCCTGCAAGGTGTGTCTGAGGCAGGGCCCGGGTCCCATCCGCCAGGTCTCGAGGGCTCGGTACACTCCCACGCCGGATCCCCTTAACTCAGACTGCCTCGCTGGCCTCGAACACGGCAGGGACGGTCCCTGCTTGCGTAGGGCTAGGCTGTGTATGAGACCGTCCGAGCCATCCCTGACTCTGGTGTCCTGAGGCGGCTGTCGGACCCACTGGTGGGCCAGCCTACGAGCCTCTGGATCGTAAACGGGCCGTCGCACTGGCTCCTTCATAGGGAAGGAAGCCTATGGTTCGTCCCGACGCGGGGACGTGGGTGCGCCTTTTGAGGCGCCCTTCTAGGTGCGTCCGGCGCCGCAGCGCCGCTGCTGAGAGAAGTGGTGGGCCCCCACGCCCAAGGCGGTTGGGCGGCGCGCGCGTTTATGGGTCCCACGGGACGTGGACGTGTGCAGCCGCCGGCCGCCATCGGTGGCCACGCGCGGCGTCGGGGCCCCGGCTCCGTGAGCCGATCCCCTGTGGGGGATTAACCCCGCAACATGCGTGTGTTTTCCTAACCTCGTGTGGGCTGCGTGTCGCGCTGGCCCCAGGCTCCATGTGAAACGCAATCGAAGTGGAAAACGCGCATTAAATGCGGGAAGGTGAACGGGCTAGGGTTTTACCGGGTATAAATACTGGCGTGGCGGCCGCTGGCCCTCCTCCTCCTGTTTCCCCCACCATTGCCCCTGCTCCCCGCCTTTGCCGTAGCCGGGAGTTGCTCGAGCGCCGCCGAGAGAGCAGGAAGGGGAAGTGGGAAAAAGGAGACTTGTTTCACCGTCACCCACCTAGCCGGTAGCTGCCATGGCGCCCAAGGTCGACGTCGTTGGTGTTACGGACTGGGAGACGTGCTCCGTCATGGAGGCCGACCTGCTGGCGCTGGTGGAGAAGGGACTTCTCTGTTCTCGCTCCGACGTCCGTACGCCGGAGTGGATGGTGCCGCCGCCTGAGCACCAGTTCCCGATGCCGCCGGAGGGGTGTGTCGTGAGTTTCACGGCGTTCCATGAGCACGGATTCGGGATGCCAGTGGGCCGGTTTCTACAGGCGCTCTTGGAGTACTACGAGTTGGAGCTACACAACCTCGCCCCCAACTCGATCATACAGGCGGCGGTGTTCGTCGCCTTGTGTGAGGGATACCTCGGAGTCGAGGCCTATTGGGACCTCTGGCTCTATTTCTTCGAGGCCGCCCTCTTCCTGAAGCCCTCCCTGGAGAAGGAGAAAGAGAGGAGGCTGGCCGTCCGAGCCGGAGCTGCACGTTGCGGCGGGGCCCGCACCCGGATTCCTATATCCCGGCCGGCTCACGTCCTCCAATCGCGGGCCGGCACGCGAAGTGGTTCTACCTCTGGAACGACTACGGCCATCTGCCGAGGTACACTAGGAAGTGGATCGACGTGGAGCCGCCGTCGTGGAAGGCGGAGCTGATCCCAGAGAAGACGATGCCGCTGAGGAAGGTGGTTGCTGCCTTGGCGCGTCTGACCCGGGCGGGGTTGGACGCATCGGGGGTGATCGCCCGCTTCCACCAACGGCGGGTGCTGCCCCTCATGTCGAGGCGGTATTCCCCATGCGACATGAGGGCCGGCACCGAGTGGAGGGGCACCGGATGGCGCCCGGGATCTTGACCATCAAGAGATCCTTGAGCGGATGAAGAAGGCGGGCGGCGGCCAGACCCCGCCGTGATGTACAAAGTGTTGATGCGGCCCGATAAGGGGTACATCTCCTTGGTAAGACTCCCACCTACGTCCGATGTGTGTCTCCCGTGCTCTTCCTCTAGTTTTTGATTTGGTTTCGTCTCCGCAGGGGCTTGCCGGAAAGCTGAAAGCATCCAAGCCCCCCATCTCTGCGGAGAAGGAGGCTAACGGCGAAGAAGAAGAAGGAGAGCCGGACGGAGCGGAACGTCCGCAAGCAGCAAGAGCGGGACGACCTGGCGAAGCGCCAGCGCCGCCAGGAGCGGGAGGGCCTCCCACGGGAGGAGACGCCATCGGACACCACCGACGGTGGCGACGACAACGACGGTGATGACGACGGAGGGTGGTATGAGGACGACCTGGCCGCGTCTCTTGGGGCTGGATCCCCCGGAGGAGGCGTCGCACCACCAATCTTCTGGTGGTGCGCAGCGTGCGCACGTGGTGGGGGAGGCTGCGCAAAAGGGGGCTCGGCCTCGGCTTCATCGAGGCCGAGGCTGCGTGCCGAGGCTGAAGTTACGACGTCCCCCGGGGGGGGAGGCGGAACGCCGGGGGGGAAGAGAGGTGCCGAGGCCACCCCTCGCGAGCGAGAAGGGGCGCGAGGGGGGCCGAGGTCGCGACCGGCGGCGGAGGCGCAACCCCTCCGAGGCCATCCCACACCAAGTGGGCCCGAGCAAGGCGGACCAGCCCGCCCCGGGTCAACCCGAGGCGGCGGAAAGGAGGCCCGAGGGACGGGGCCGGGCGCCCGATGAAGGGGCGAAACGGCGGGCGCCGAGGCCCCCGTCCTCCCCGACGGGCATCAAGATCAAAGGTGCCGGTTGCCGGTAAGCGTTGCTCGGCCTCCGAACCTGTCTCCCAGGGGTTGTTTTTTTCCTTCTTTTCCTCGACGCTTCCTTTCTTCTCCTCGCAGCGTAAAGCGCAAGGCCGACCCGCCCTAGCTCCGCTTTCATTTGCGAAAGAAGCCGGGCCGGGGTGGAAAGTGCGAGCCTCGGGGCTGCCTCAGAGGCGGTGGCGCAACCCGCAAAGGAAAAAGGCGCGGCCGAGGTGCCGCCGGCCAAGGAGGCGCCCTTGGCCGGCGACAAGGATGCGGCGAGGGCGTCCGCCACGGAGGTCACCGTGTGGACGTGGCCATGGCGGGCTTGGCGGCCGGCTCCGCCCCCGCCTCGAGTCATGGCGAGCGAGGTGGTGGAGATGGCCTCCTCGGAGGAGGCCACCGAGGCGCGGGGGAAGGAGGCGCTTGCCGAGAATGCGACTTCTCCGGCGGGCGAGCCGGGAAGTCGTTGGCCGAGGAACCTGCCGAGGCCGAGGGGTCGCTCGGTCGAGAAGCCGCTGGCTCCGGGGAGCTCACGAAGGCGCCGCGGCTAATCTGGAGGGACCGTCAGGACCCCGAGGGGCGGCGGTCTATGTGCTGGACGACGCCATGGAAGGGCACCTGTGGGAGCAGGTGGGGATGTGCCAGGAGCTGGGCGAGAGGTCACTTAGGACTCTCTCGTCGATCCTGTCTACCGAGCTCCCTGGCGCGCTGAAGGTAAACCGGCCACCCGTAGTTTTCTTGTTCTAAGAGCCCTTTTGTGATGGCTGAACGATTGGGTCTGGTTTCTGCAGGAGCTGGCGCAGTGTCCCGGGCGAAATCGGAGTTCATCCGAAAGGGGGGCCGGCCTCACCAATGAGCTCAATCACCGGAAGGAGCTCGTAGCTCAGTGAGCACCTCCTCCATTGGCCGAGACGAGGAGATCGAGAAGCTCCGTCTCCTTGTCTCAGACTTAAAGACCGAGGTCTCGACGACGCGTGAGGAGGTCACTCCCTCGAAGGGGATTGTGGTGAAACACGCGACGGACCTCGACCGACTTTGGGCCGAGAGGGAGGTGATGAGGGCTGAAATTACCCGCTCGGGTGACTCCGTCCAGGCCATGTCCGAGAGGTCGGGTGACCCTCGAGATCCGACCAGCCAGCCTCCTTGCCGACGACAATGCCCTGATGAGGGTCAAACTCCTGCAGGAGGTGTCCGAGGCCGAAACCCTTCGCAACCAGCGGGAAGGTAAGCGTCATACCTATCTGTCGTACCTTTGCTGCCTTGCCTCGGAAGTTGACTTCTTGGACTATGGCAGGCCTGAGGGGGAGGGTGTCGGAGCTGGAGGCGAGCCTTGTCGCGTCGCAGGCGGCCTACAACTTCGGCCTTGAGAGCGAAGCTTGACGCTCTATCGCAGAGGGTCATGGCCGTCTGCGATGAGGTTGAGGCCGGGCGACGCCTTGGGAAGAGTAGTCTGGCGGGGCGGCCGGCTGCGCTTACCAAAGCGGATGGAGGCGCGCCGCCCGACGCCCTTCGGATCGGCGTGTCGCGACACGCTCGCGGCCGACCATGTCCCACTACGAAGCTTGACCTTCCTCGGATATCCGAGGGGCACGTGGTGGCCGAAGAAGAGGTGGGCAGCGAAAAGCGAGGTGCTTGCCGAGCTCGTCCAGCGGCCGAGGCGAGTGGGGCCGCATCCGCGCCGGGTCGAAATCTTCACGCCCGCCGTCGTCCCCGCTCCCCGTTGTTGAGGCCGGCACCGCCTCGTAACACCTCGTGTTAAGCCTGCATTAGGCACTTAATTAATTAACTTGATCATCATTAATCATGGCATAAGCATCATCAAGCATCAAACCCTAAATGCATCATCATTTCATGTGTTGCATTTTGTTTATTTTAATTAAATGCTTGAGTGTTGTTTTGTTAATTAATTAGCTTTGCAAATGGCTTGATCAAGTTTGGTTTCACTTGCCCGCACTTTGAAATAGTTTAACAAATTTTATTGCAAAAGTTTTGAAGCATTTTGGAGCAAAAAAGAAATTTAGATGGAAAATCCCTTTTTATGCCCTAAATTCAAAATGAATTTGTATTTCAAAATCTGTTTTGATTTGGAGCTTGACCCTTAAATGAAAGTTGTTCATCTCAATTTTCTCTACAACTTTTATTTTGGGCACTCTTTATGAAAATGCTTTTAAATTTATCAAATGGTTGCATTTGAGTTTGATTCAAATTTTTCAAAAAAAAAAAAGGGAAAAAGCTCAACAAGAACCGGTCGAGCGGCCGTATTCGGCCCAACTCGCCCCGCGGCCCGTGTCAAGGCGCCCGCGCTTGCGCCGTGCGTCGTGGCGGCGGTCGGCGCCGTCGCCACCTTCGCCGTCGCTTTGCGCCGCCGCTGGCGTGGCCGGGCGAAGCTCTGGCCGTGGACCCCACGCCGTCCGCTTCACCCCCTACGCCTGCCCCAGAAATGGAATGCCTCACTCTCCATTTCGCTCACTGCGCTCACGCTCCTGCCTTGCCTCGCCCTCGCTCTCCACGCGGCCGGCCGCCGACCGTACCTGCCCGCCGCGGCGCGCCGCCATCCCTCGCCCGTCGTTTGCGCTCGCGCTTCACCAGCAGCGCCGCGGTCTCCGCCACCGCCTCCCGCACGCGTGCGGGCCACCCGCGCCGTTGCTTCGCCTCGGTAAGGGCCAAACGGCCCGAGCCGCCACCGCCCAGCGCCATGGCGGGAGCTCCATGAGCTCTGCGCCCTTCGCCGCGTCTGCCGCCTCGCTTCTCCTTTTCCTCTCTTAGCGCGGCGCACCATGCCCGCCCGAGCCTCGAATCGAACCCCGCCGCGGTCAATCGAGGCAATGCAGCGCTAGCCACCGCCCGCACCAGGCTCGTCGGAGTTTTCCTCCGCCGCCGTGCCACCATGCACGTGGCGGGAGCTCACGCGCCTAATCCGCCACTCGGCCCTAGGTCCAGGCTCCGCCGTAGACGCGCCGCAGCGTGGTGCGCCTCACCGAGCCAACCGGGCGCCGGAGACGGCCACCGCGCCTCCACGCCGAGCCGCCGTGCCGCCATCACCGCCGCCGCCCAGTAGCTATAGTTCACCGCCGCCCGCCAGAACGCCACCGTGTCGCGCCGCGTCGCGAGGAGCACGCCGGCAGCACTGGTTGCGCCGGGTGAGCTCGTCGCCGGCGAAGCTAAGCGCCCGAACACGGCCACCCGCCGCGGCTCGGCCAGTGGGGCCGTGGACCACGGGGGCCAGCGTGTCTGGGCTCCGTCCACTGGACCGAGCCCATGGACCGGCTAGGGTTTTCCCCCTTTTTCTTTTATTTGTTTTTCGAGAAAATCGATTAAATGCTTTTCAATTTGTAGCTGGTGCAAATGGAGTCCCAAAATTGATGATTCTTGTTTTGTTGGATTCCTGGTGAATAGATCTATCTAAGAAAAATATGTGATGCAATTTTTGAGATACTTTTCTGTGTAGTTTTAATTAATTGCTTTAAATGGCTGAAATCTGAGTAAATGCATAATAAATTGTAGAAAGCTCTGAAAAATGTGATTCTTGTTTTGTTAGATTTGTTATGTGATGTGGTTTCTGGGAAAAATATATGTCATGCATCTACTGTACAAAAATATTGGAAAATGATTTAATTTCATTTCTGGGCTGATTCTTGTATGATTTTTAATAAATTAATTATAAGGAATTATGCCCTGGTAATTTTTGGTGACTGTTCTTGTGCTAAGAAGTTCTAGATAAAAATATGAAATCTGTTGTTTGACACTTTTCATAGTGCAAAGTTATTAAATGTGCATTTCTGGCCTGCTGCTTAATCTTTTTGTGTAGGCTGTTGTACTTGATAAAATGGGATGAAAATTTTATCATGGCCTTGTTATAGCATGAAGTAGCTCCTGTAATTTTTGTAGATTTTTCTGAACTGTTTAGACAGAGGTTGCAGTTCAAGCCCAGTTATTCACATGAAATGATAGGGCTTTAATTTAATTGTTTAGCATGTTCTATATTTACTTTTGTGCACTTTTAATTATGCTATACTTGCTGGTCATGTAGTGTTGTATCGTAACTGAAATGTGGTGTTTGGATATGAGTAGTGATATTTCTCTGTATTCATGTGATGTGTGTGTGTGCGCCTACCGCACCACTCTTCTTTATGCACTTCTCTAGGTGTTTAGAGAAGAGGTATGCACATACTCAGTAAATGAGCTAAATTGTTAGTAGAGAGGAGATATGCACCTACTCTGTCAAATGATCTGTTAATCATCTTCATACATGAGCATCATGTGTTATGCATTCGCCATACTCATACACGTGCATCGCATCATACAAGGTTCGCAGGAGGACCTCCCCCGTATTCGGAGATCGAGGAGAATCTTCCCGAGGAGTCCCAGTAGGAGGTTCCTCAAGAAGAAGGCGAAGAAGAGCTGCCTGAGTGTCCTAACCACCGCGCGTCCGACTTCGTGCAAGGCAAGCACCGGAGCATCTACTACCTATGCTTTCTAACAGTCTAATTATGCTTTATGATTGTTGCATTAAGTATAGGAGTTGTGTGACACCGTTGATGCATTATATCCTTGCTTTACCATTGATTATCCCACCTTGATACACCCTCGCTAGTCTAGGGGCGAGTAATATGCTTAGCTTGCTTAGACGGTAGAAGTCGGGTGATTTCACGTCATCCGCGAGTATAGGTGGTTACTTGCTATTGATGGAAAAGCTTATGTTGATATCATCCGGTTGATGGTTCGGTTATGATAAATGGAGACCTGACGGAGTCTTATGGGGTTGTTGGACCATAGTGATTCCGTGCGTGTCGATTAAGGACCGCATCCGTTGTTGTACCCCAAGTCATATTGAACGCATGCCTCACATTTAGCTGGCCGGATAAGCACTTCCGACCGCGAAGCCTAACACTATCCGGGCGGTTCTCGACCCGCTTCGCACCGTATTGGAGATGGATGGGGGACCACGGGGCGCGAAGAGTAAGTCCGAGGTCCAAATTGGGCGCGTAAGGCGATCGGGCGGTCCCCGGTACGGTGGCTCCATGCGAGACCGCGCTTGTTTTTCCCGGATACGTGCCACGGTGATCGTAGCTCACTTTAGCGGGTGAGTGTGGTTTGTGTGAGGAATACCCCCCGAGCTCGATAGTAATCGATTCGAATCGCCATCGTTCTGGGACGGTGAACATCTTGACTTGAGCTGCAACATCGTAGTAATGCTTATGGAATATGGTTAATGATGATGATGAGTTAAGCTGATGTTTATGGCCACGGTTACTACTTGCTTGCTTAATCATGAATAATATACTATAATGATGAATAGTATAGGTGCTTACCTAGCTTAAATAGGGATGATTAAACTGAGCTGTCACTTTAAATATTACTACCGCTTTTCCGCAAAAAGAGTCAAGCTATCCCCTGATAAAGCCTGTCATACTCCTTGGAGTCTTTTACTTTTGTGTCAGTCGGGTAAGTCTAGCCGAGTACCTTCTCGTACTCGGGGTTTTTCCCCGCTTGTTGTTTGTGCAGATGGCCATACCTACCACGGGTATTGCGAAACCTCGCTTATATCCAAAGGGATTAAGCACCAAAGGGCTATGGTCGTTCTTACTACTCTTCCCACTTGCTTTTGTGGATTGATCATCGGTGGCATTATTTTATACTCAAGTTGTTGTGTGTGGGTTGAGCTTTCAAAACTATCTTGTTTCCGCTATTTGTATTTGAAGAACTTCGGGTTGTAATAACTTTATTTCCGCACTTTCGATGTTGTTGAACTATTTGTGAAATGTTGTAACATGCGAATGGTGACGCTAAACCCATACGATCTTGGTTGATGATGTTTGGTTTGAAATCCTTCGAGATTTCCGGGACTACCGGGTTTATAACGGCTTAAGTGTGACAATTGCTTGCTTAGCGGGTGATTTTTCACTTATGCTTTTATAAATTGGTCGGTTCTGTTACACCGCCGATGCCACGGACGTCGATGCTTAAGATGGCGGGGGGCCAGACGCCCCATAGTAGGTTCTGCAGCTTGGGCTAGAGTGCCCGTGTAAAAAAGAAAAACTATGTTAGTTTCTTTTGGAAGTACTTATGCTGATGGCCTATCGTGGCCTTGTGTTTTGTGAAATTGTTTCCGTTTATTTTTCGCGCCCTTTTCGATCTCGACCCACACTTAGGCTTAGAGTTTTGCGAGACTTTCAAATTTAGAGGCCGTTCCTTAGTCGAGGGTAGCGAGTGGAGGTTCCGTAGCACACGGGCGTAGGTGGCCTCGCGGCTCTGCCGACCCTGACATTCAGAACAACCTTCTCGCAATGGCTGAAGTCCTTCCTTAGCCGAGGGTGGCGAGTAGAAGTTCCGTAGCGCATGGGCGTAGGAGACTTCACGGCTCAGCTGGCCCTGACCTCGGAACGACATTCCTTAGTTGCTCTTTCCTAAGTGTTCGAGACCTTGGGTACGAAAATTTGTGAAAAAATGACCGATGAAAGCGAGAAGTGTCTTTGGGGTGCCTTTCGGGGGGTTCCCCTTTCTAGCCCCCCGAGGGAGGCTCGGTTTTGGTAAGTCAAAGCGAGTCTCGCTCAACCCTTGCGAGAGTGTTATTGCGATTGAAGTTCTTAGCCTCCGAGGGCCTCGGACGCGTGTTACGGAAAAATAAACAAGTGCTTGTTGCTTTCATTTCTCTAGGAAAAACGTAATGTACAAAAGTATGTACGAGCTTGAAAATTTTAAGGGTAGAAGCGGCGTAGGCATTTGGATGTTCCAAGCGTTGTTGAGGATTTGGCCGTCCTCGTCGACGAGCTTGTAGGTGCCCGGCTTGAGGACCTCGGCGATGACGTAAGGTCCCTCCCACGGCGGCGTGAGCTTGTAGCGGCCTCGGTTGTCCTGGCGAAGACGTAGCACCAAGTCGCCCTCCTTAAGGTCTCGGATCCCACCCATCGGTCGTGATAGCGTCGGAGGGATTGCTTTGGTATCCGGGCCGAGTGCGTAAGGGCGGCGTCCCCTTGCTTCCTCGAGCATATCCAGCCGAATCCTCCCGAGCCGTCTGGTTCTTGCGCTCGTCGTAGGCCTTGAGCCTCGTGAGAGCCGAACTCCAAGTCGGTGGGGATGACGGCCTCGGCGCCATACACCAGGAAGAAAGGCGTGAACCCTGTGGCCCTGGCCGGGTCGTCGTCCTCAGGCTCCAAAGGACCGAGGGGAGCTCCACGAGCCACCTTTTGCCGAACTTGTCGAGCTTGTTGAAGATCCGATGCTTGAGTCCCTGTAAAATCATACCATTGGCACGTTCTACCTGTCCATTCGTCTGCGGATGGGCGACAGCAGACTAGACAATGCGTATCCGGTGCCTATCGCAGAAGTCCCGAAACTTCTTCCCCGTGAATTGGGTGCCGTGGTCGGTGATGATGGAGTTTGGGACCCCGAA
Organism: Chrysopogon serrulatus; assembly: GCA_015844335.1. Classification (NCBI taxonomy): domain Eukaryota; kingdom Viridiplantae; phylum Streptophyta; class Magnoliopsida; order Poales; family Poaceae; genus Chrysopogon; species Chrysopogon serrulatus. Next base: position 75,885 of record JADLZL010007456.1, on the reverse strand, counting down.
GCGGTGGATGATGTCGGTGAAGAACAGCACCATCTGCTCGGATCGGATGTTGGTAATGGGGCGTGCCTCAATCCACTTGGAGAACATGTCAATGGCGACTAGCAAGTGGGTGAAGCCCCCGGGCGCCTTCTTGAGTGGTCCGACGAGGTCGAGTCCCCATACAGCGAATGGCCAAGTGATGGGGATAGTCTGGAGCGCCTGGGCCGGCAGGTGCATCTGGTGAGCATAGTACTGGAAGCCTTCACAGGGGCGCACCACGTGAGTGGCGTCGGTGACCGCAGTAGGCTAGTAAAAGCCCTGTCGGAAAGCGCTGCCGACGAGGGAACTGGGAGTGGCGTGGTGGCCATAGACGCCAGCGTGGATCTTGCGGACTAGCTTCAGCCCTTCCTCGGTGGAGATGCACCGTTGCAGGACCCCCGAGGGGCTTCGCTTGTAGAGCTCATCCTCTATCACGACGAAGGACTTTGCTCTCCTCGCGATGCGTCGGCCCCGGTTGAAGTTTCGGGGAGCACCCCTCGAGACGATCCAATCGAGTACGGCTTCCTCCGGCCTTGCTTAGGGTCGGCCGGGGCCCTCCTCGTCAAGCTCCATGACCTCGGCCGGGCGGCCGAGGGGGCCTCGGCCTCGGGAGGCTGTAGCCCCCGAGGGGTCGGGGGCTTGTCTCTGCTGCAGCCGTGCCTTGGTCTTGAAGGCGGCGGGGGCCGCAAGGTCTCGGTGAAGACGTCCGGAGGGACGGGGAGCCCTCCCGACCGCGATCTTGGTGAGCTTCGTTGGCAGCCTCATTGTACCTTCGGGCGGCGTGGTTTAGCTCGAGGCCGTCGAACCTGTCCTCCAGGCTGCGCCGCGACCTTGCCGTGCCCAGCGTCCATCTTGGGGTCGTGGCAGCTCGAGTCCTTCATGACTTGATCGATGACGAGTTGTGAGTCCCCTCGGACGTCGAGGCGCTTGACGCCGAGCTCGGTGGTGATCTTCAAGCCGTTGAGGAGGCCCTCGTACTCTGCCATGTTGTTTGAAGCAGGGAAATGGAGGCGGACCACGTACCGCATGTGTACCCCGAGGGGTGAGACGAAGAGGAGGCCGGCGTCGGCGCCGGTCTTCATCAGAGACCCGTCGAAATACATGGTCCAACACTCCGCTTGGATCCAAGGCGGTGGAAGCTAGGTGTTGGTCCACTCCGCGAGAAAATCTGCCAAGATCTGAGACTTGATGGCCTTCCCCGGTGCGTAGGAGAGAGTCTCTCCCATAAGCTCGATAGACCACTTGGTGACCCGTCCGGAGACTTCCCGGTTCTGAAGGATCTCCCCCAACGGGAAGGAGGAAACCACCCTCACTAGGTGGGCGTCAAAGTAGTGCCGGAGCTTGCGCCGGGTCAGGACCACAGCATAGAGTAGCTTCTGGATCTGCGGGTAGCGGATCTTGGTCTCGGACAGCACCTCACTGATGAAGTAAACCGGCCTTTGGATCGGTAGGGCGTGGCCTTCTTCCTGTCTTTCAACAACAATGGCCGCGCTAACCACTTGGGTTGTCGCAGCAACGTACAAGAGGAGGGGCTCACCTTCGGCCGGCGGGACCAGTATCGGAGCGCTAGTAAGAGCGGCTTTGAGCTTGTCGAGAGCCTTCTAGGCCTCGTCGGTCCAGGAGAAGTGCTCCGTTTTCCTCAGGAGGCTGTACAGGGGCAGGCTCTTTTCATCAAGTCATGAGATGAAGCGGCTGAGAGCTGCAAGGCAGCCCATGACCCGTTGTACCCCCTTCAGATCCTTGATTGGCCCCACGCTGGTCACCGCAGCCACCTTCTCCGGGTTGGGCTCGATGCCGCGCTTGGAGACGATGAACCCCAGGAGCATGCCTCGGGGTACCCAAGACGCACTTCTCAGGGTTGAGCTTGACGCTTTTGGCCTTAAGACACCGAAAGGCAATCTGAAGGTCGCGATGAGATCGTCGGCTTTCTTGGTCTTGACCACTATGCCATCTACGTAGGCCTCTACGGTCTCTCCGATGTGATCCCCAAAGACGTCGAGCATGCACCGTTGGTACGTGGCCCCGGCGTTTCTGAGTCCGAAGGGCATCGTCACATAGCAATACATGCCAAAAGAAGTGATGAAGGAAGTCGCGAGCTGGTCGGACTCCATCTTGATTTAGTGGTAACCAGAGTAGGCATCAAGAAAGGACAAGAGTTCACACCCCGAGGTGGTGTCAACAATCTGATCAATACGTGATAGAGGAAAGGGGACCTTTGGACATGTTTTATTTAAGCTTGTGTAATCTACACACATCCTCCACTTTCTACTTTTCTTTCTAACCAGTACATGATTAGATAACCACTCAGGATGGAATACATCTTGATGAATCCGGCCGCCAAAAGCTTGTTCACCTCCTCGCCGATGGCCCTGCGCTTCTCCTCATCGAATCGGCGCAGACGCTGCTTCACCGGCTTGGATCCGGGCCTGATATCAAGGGAGTGCTCGGCGACATCCCTCGGAATGCCTAGCATGTCCGAGGGACTCCACGCGAAGATGTCGATGTTCACGCGGAGAAAGTCGACGAGCACAACTTCCTATTTGGGGTCAAGGGAGGCGCAGATCTTCACCGCCTTGCCGGATAGAGAGGCGGGATCCAGCGGGACCTCCTTCACCCCGTCGGACGGCTCGAAAGTGCCAGCGTGGCGCTTAGCGTCGAGGGCCTCGGAGACCGCCATGGCCTCGGTGTGCTCGATTGCCTCGACATCGCAGTTGAACGCGTGCTCGTAGAAGGAGCCGACGGTGATGACGCCGTTGGGGCCTGGCATCTTGAGGAGGAGATAGGTGTAGTTAGGGACGGCCATGAACTTCGCGTACGCGGGACGTCCGAGGATGCCATGATAGGCTCCTCGGAAGTCGACCACGTCGAAGGTGATGACCTCCCTTGCGGAAGTTCGATGGCGTCCCGAAGAAGACCGGAAGGTTGATCTGCCCGGGGCCGGGCACGCTTTGCCCAAAGACTATGCCCTAAAAAGCGTAGCCGGGCCCCGAGCTGGCGGGTTGAGGGCGCCGCCCGCCCATCAACACCTTGGTGAGCCGCACGTTGCCGATGATGGGGTCGACCATGAGCGGGTACCATCCTGGGTTCGGCATGTAGAGTGGGTGGTCATCGATGTTGAAGGTGATGGCGTCTACGAACCACGGCTGGTACTGCGGAGTGGCGGGGCGCACCGAGAAGACCTCACGACGCTCACGCTTGATCTGGCATGGAGTGAGGTTCGTCGGCAGCCCCCCGATGACCATGAAGACGTCATGGATCTCGGGGAATCCCTCGCCTTTGCCCTCTTACTCCTTCTTTCTCTTGTCCTCGGGCGGGGAAAGCTTCTGGTAGAAACGGCAGGCCAAGTCACACTCCCTCAGGTGTGCTTGACGGGGAACTTGTGGAAAGGACAGGGCTTCTTGAGCATGTCGTCGAACGCCCCGGGTCCTGGGGGGCCTCGGGGGCCTTGCGGTCGGCCGTGGCGACAATGTCATCTTCGGAGTCTGCCTCCTTCTTGCCCTTCTTCCCCTTGCCCTTGTTCCTCTTGTTCTTCTTGGGGTTGCGGGATGCGTCTCCCTCGGCATCGCCTTCCTTCCGCTTCCTCTTGTCGTTGCCGTTGCGAAAAATCGCTTCCACCGCCTCCTCGCCAGAGGCAAAGTTAGTCGAAACCTCGAACAGCTCGTTGGCGGTGGTTGGCATTTTCCGGCCTAGCTCGTGGACGAGCTCCTTGCAGGTCGTGCCATCGAGGAATACGCTGATGATAGCGGTGCCGGCTACGTTGGGCAGCTCAATGCAGTTCTTCGAGAAGCGGATGAAATCCCGCAGTGTCTCATCGAGCTTCGGCGGCAAATGTAGGGAGGTCCCACAATTCCCGGGCGCACGTATGTGCCCCAGGAAGTTAACCACGAAAACCTTGACCAAATTGGTCGAGTCGCGGATCGTGTGGGCGGGAAGATGCTCGAGCCAAGCTCGCGCCGAGTCACCAGTGAAGCGGAAGGTTGCGGATGATGAGCTTTGTCGTCCGCGCCGCCTAATCGGCACACTAGGTGGTAATCGTTGAGCCACACCTCGGGGTTTGTTTCTCCCGAGTACTTGGTGAGGTTGATCGGCCGGCGGAACCGGAAAGGGAACCGGGCGTTGCGGATCTCCCCGGCCAAGGCACGGGGCACGGGGGATCGGCATCGCCACGGTCCTCGTCGCTGCTGCTCGCCGCCTCTGCTGGGCGGGGCGGCGGCGTCCGGCTGTGTTCGGCCTCCCTCGCGGCGTTGTTGATGACGTTGCGCGCCGCCGTCGCCGAGGCTGCCGCGGGTTGTCTGGATGCGCCACGGACCGCCTTCGTGGACGGATCCCCGATGGACGAGGCTTCGCCGGGCGCGGGGGGCACCTCGTCCTCCCTCGTCCCTCTCGAGCCCGGCCGGGAGGCCGAGCTCTCGGCCTACTGGACAGCAGCGGTTGTTGAAGGTGGATAACGCCAACATTCATTAGAACTTTAGACACAAGAGGATACACGAATACACACTAGTCTAGGGTTTTAACTGATAATTTTCACGAGTTTTGCATATTCTATATTTTCTAGGGACTTTTCTAGAAAAGCCGAAAAGAGGGATTAAAGTGCATATTAATCACGAAACTTATCCGCCTCGGGAAAGATCAACATTGGGACGTGTGAAGGATCTAGAAGACACCCGAAGCAACCGGGGGCCAGGAGGCCGCCAGGTGGGGCTGACCGGCCCCACCATGGCTCCGGTCGGTGCCCCATCTAGGGTTCCTGGGCCCCCTTTCTGGAAGCTTCCTCCACCGCCTCTCCTGATGCATATCTTGTTTGTCTGTGAGTGCACCCTGACATGCCGGGACGTGTGGTAGTCCACGTAGGTGACAGCTATGTTGGTTCCTCTGTAGTCCACCCTCCGTATGTAGGACAGCAGGGCACGGTCGTGAAGTTGGATAATGACTCTGTTTCATATTCTTTCTAGTTGATGCCCCCTTATATGTGATCATGATATAGGGTTGACTTAGCAATGATTACTAGATGTAATTGCACTAATTAGAGTTATTCATTGATGTAGTTATAGAATTACCTTAGACAGCTTATCTCCTTAGTTTATCCATTGGCTAACTATGATTATGACTAGAAAATGCTCTGATGATTATCTATATAATTATGATACTTGATTATGCTATCACCCGTATTTATCTATATTTATCTTGTGACCTCTACCTGTTATGAGTAGAGTAGATGACATTGGTAATATCACTTATTCATTGTATATACTTTCTTATCAATATAATAGATAGAGTTTATAACAAGCTTTCCTAGTGGTATAAATATAAATCGACAACCTGGTAGAACTCCCCTGTAAAATGCTACAATGGTATAATTATCTGTCCGCTTGCGTAATCTATTTTAGTTTATATTCATATCTCTCGCCTAGTCATATTGAATAATACATGTAAACCTAAATTTGCTCCTTAGCAATATAATTAGGGATGACAACTTAATTCATGCTTAGGAATGCTAGTGATAAATAAGTGGCTAGTTGCTATTGACAAGTCAATTTAATACCATGCATTTCTAATCTCGTTAATTCATAGCGGCGTTAGAAGTGCCAACAAGTATTTTTGGCGCCGTTGTTGCGGGAAGGCACAATAAACTTAGGAAATATTGATAACATATATACAAAATGGATAAAGTCATATTACCAATCGATCTCTAACTCAAACAGTACACCCTTCGTTGTTATCATTTGTTTATCTTATGCGGGGTGATGAATGAATGGTTTTTCTCTTCCAAAAAACTTCACTGACGATCCAGAGAAACTCCTTAGAAAGAAGAAGTTTATAGAAGCAAGGGACAAATTCGAGTCACCATCAAGAACACCCATTGCTGCTCAAGCTAGCTCTTCGGAGGAGCCAGCTCCAACACTGGAAGAAGAGTTTGAAGAACAAACAGAAGAGCAATTAGGAGAAAACCTAGCTCCTGTATTTGAAGATGTTGACACCTATTAACATACAATCTTCATTAGCAAATATCCCTTTATCATACATGAATATCTATTAGAATAGGGTCATCACTGATAATTTCCACGAGTTTTGGTGAATTGTGTATTTTTCAGGAAATTATCCAGAAAAGCTTAAAAGAGGGATTAAAGTGCATTTCTGCCACGAAACTTATCCGCAACGGAAAATATCACAACGGGACGTGGGAAGCATCTAGAACACACCGGAAGCAACAGGACCCCGAGGGGCCCCGTGGTGGGGCCGGCCAGCCCCACTGCCACGCCGGGCGGCCCCCTAGGGTTAGGGTTGGCCGCCCCCTTCGGAGTCTTCCTCCACCGCCTCCTCAGAGGAGCCATCTCGGCCCCTCCTTACGTCGGTTTGATCCAACGGCGCGTATCCATCCCACCGGGCTATAAATAAAGGGCCGACCCCCCAAAAAGAGGCCAAATCAAGAGTCAAGAGCGAGCATTAGATAGATATCCACTAGATCTAGGCTAGCAATCAAGATAGAGATTAGAGAGATAGAGTAGAGGAGTAGAGATTCGGAGGAGTCCCTACCAGTCGGAGCTTCTTCGTAGGCTGTATTCGTGCGGATTCGGCTCCCGCCTGGAGCTGCGTTCTGAGGTACTTTTGTATTCGCCATTCTGATTCAAGTAAGCAACTTGTTTGTATTCGTTCTTTGGTTTGTAACTCATATTATATTGAGTACTTCGATTTGGGTAGCTCCTAGGTCGGAGGAGTGATTCGTAGCATAGACGTGGTGTCTGGGCTATGGTTGCTTGTAGATGTCCCCTGATTAGCCGGATAGTGGTAGCTCGCGAAGGTGACTTTATAGCTTCATTGAATCCTCTGTAGTCTACTTTCCGTTGATAGGACTGATAGGCTTATAGGTGCTTGGTAGGAGATTACTCTGTTTCTTCTCCTATTCGGTTATTTGCCCGATTAGACGATATTATACAAAGCTTACCGGTTGTCGGAACTAGAGTGCAATAGCTATTTCCTCGTTCTTGATAGTTTTCTAGATTGTTTGTACTCCTTTTACATTAAGAGTTATAGACTTAGTCAATAATCACTTCTTGTTCCTTTGGGTTCGATATTAAAACCGGGGGTTGATCTTGGTGAAGTGCTGATCAGTATATATATCAGTAAACGCTTACGGATAATCTGATTATAATTACTATATAGGGTGCGCTTAATTTATACCAACGAAAGACATGGTCGAGAAGACAACTGCGTGAGTTCTCTCGCTCCAACAACAAACAAACATCCGGACTTTGGACCAAAGAATCAACACCGGGAGAATGGATTTGAGCTCAAGCCTGCCCTCATCACCATGGTTCAAGCCGGCCAATTCTATGGAAAAGCTCATGAAGATGCAAGTGCACACCTACAACACTTTCTAGAAATCTGCAAAGACCTTCACGATCGGAGGAGTACCAAGAGATGCTATTTTACTCCGTCTTTTCCCGTTCTCATTATTGGGGAAAGCTAAGCAATGGTTCTACACCAAGAAAGATAAGAACACTACATGGGACCTGTGCTCAACTGCTTTTCTGGCAAAATTCTTTCCTACCACCAAGACAAATGCTCTGCGTGGGAAAATTACAAGTTTCCAACAGCAACATGACGAATTATTCACTGAAGCATGGGAAAGATTCCAGAACTACATAGAAGACTATCCTCATCATGGGATAGAGGAGTGGCTATTAATGCAGACTTTCTACCACGGGCTTGTCTCTAGCACCCGTGAGTCTATTGATGCTGCAGCTGAAGGAGCTTTCCTGTCACTTAAGCTCTCAGATGCTAAAGCACTTGTTGAGAAGATGGCCTCAAATTTAAGCTGTAATGAAGAATGTACTCAGCCTCGCAAGAAAGGAGGAATCCATCATCTCAAGGAAACTGACATGGTCATTGCCAAGCTAGACCTCATTATGAAGAAGCTCAATATAGAGAAGAAGGAAGTTATGCACATCAATGATTCCCATATGACATGTGAAGAATGTGGAGACTATGGGCATTCAGCCATCAGCTGCCCTACACTGCAAGAGGATGTGAACTTCATCAACAACAACACCTACTATCGTCCTCAACAAAACCAAGGGTGGAATCAGCAACCTCGATAAGGTAATTACCAAGGTAACAACCAAGGTAATAATTTTAATAATTACAATCTTCCACCTTTAAGAGATTTAGTTACTAACCAATCTAAATTGTTAGATCAAATGACTAGAAAGATAGCTTCAAATGATAAAGCACTAGAAAACTTAAATACTAGATTGGACACCTTTGCTTCTGCTATAAAGAATCAGCACAAACTTTAATAAAATGTTAGAATCACAATTAGCTCAGTTGGCTGCTGTTGTTCCTCCATTTAAGAAAGGTAAGATTCTAGGCCAACCGGAAGATTTAGAAACCGCTAACCTTGTTGATATTCACAATGCAACCCAATATCATATTGAGCCCCAGATATATACAAAGGGATTGACCATTCTCTACCCGAGAAGATGGGAGACCCCGAAGGCCCAATCATTCCTATCGCTATAGGATGTCACAACTTTCCGTAGGCTATCTGTGATTTTGGCGCTAGTGTCAATATTATGCCCAAGGTAATCTATGAGAAAATATTAAATGATCCCCTATTGTACACAAACATGCGTTTGCAGCTTATAGATCAGTTCATTTACTACCCTGAGGGAGTACTAGAAGAAGTTATCATTAGAGTAGGACAATCATATGTTCCAGTTGATTTTGTGGTCATGGAGACAGGAGTAGATGAGAAGGCACCCATAATTCTGGGCAGACCATTCTTGTGCACAACAAAAGCCATCATCTATGCGGAGTATGCCAAGATTGTCCTGTCCATTAAGGACAAAAAAGAAAGATTCACATTCAAAAACCGCGTCCTGAAAGCCCCTTCAGCCCCGAAGCAATTCTATCAACAAGAAAAGCAACTACAGCAATCAGTACCGAAGAAAAAGAACAATAGAAGCAATAGAAGATGGAGGGAGATCAAGCACGCACCTGAGGAAACTACTCAACTAATCACTGCTCTCAATACAGAAAATGATCATATGCTACCCAAGCCATTTCCAACAAAGAGAGGTGATCCAGGTATACCAATTATTGAATGCACAATCAAAGACACCACCTTCACCAACACCATCTGCGACCTCGGATCAGCCGCAATGTAATGTCAAAAACAGTATATGATGATCTATTTGATTTACCTTTATACCCAACATTTATTCAGTTGCAGATGGCGGATCAATCACTAAGGTTTCCTAAAGGAGTGGTCAAGGATGTCATGGTAAGAATTCAAGGGCAATATATATCTGCAGATTTTCTAGTTCTTGATATGCAGGGAGACGATGAATCCCCGATCCTTCTGGGAAGACCATTTCTCTACACCACCGACGCGAACATCAACATCGGGTCTGGACAGATCCACTTCAACTTGCCCACTAGAAAGGTACGCTGTCAATTTAGAACACTTGTTAACCAGGAACAGATTAGGAAGCAACGCGACAGGAGGAGACGCCAAGGCCACCGTCAGGCTGTCCAGCCTCACTGTAGCTAGGAAGAATTTCCTGGTAAGATTGTGAAGTATGAAGACTGCCACAAGGAGCAAGAAGAGAACCCACAAGCACCACGCTGGAGTAAGTGGGAAGCGGAAGCTCAAAGAATGGACCAAATCGCCAAAGCAGAAAAAGAAAAGATCCTAGCACATCTAGAAAAGTGGGAGAAGAAAAACAAAGCTAAAGAGCTGGAGCTAGAGAAGAGAGAAGCAGAAGAAATAGAAATGAGATGGAAGGAGAAAGAAGAAGCACATGCTGCACCACCACAAGACGGGGAATTGACTGAGATGACCTCAGACAATGAACCCACTAAGTAAGTATTCTCCTCTATCTAAATCCTGTCGATAGACTTTAAATTCCGTACCCTAGCCATAAGGTCAGAATGGTAGTTATCTATTAATCCCACTAGTAAGTTTACTTTAATATATATATAGTAGCATAATTATGTTTGCACATTAAAATATAAAAAATAACAAAAATATTTACTTTGCATCATCTATGGCATCATACATATATAAGCCCCATGTAATTAAACTTATGGGACCCCCCGTAGGAATATTTACTGTGGTGGAATAAAAATAAAAATAAAAATAGCTTTCATATTTAACTCCAACATCGTAAACAGAAAATTCAAAAAGAAGAGAAAAAATGAAATCCTCGCTAAAATCGGCAACATAAAAATTTATTTATGAAGAAAATCAATTACTCTTTGGCTGACCGCTAACCTATTATTAAATTCGAGCCTCGAGTTTTGGTTTCCCGTTTTTGTGGAGTGTATTCATGCAGGAACAACATCGTGACAAGGAGAGAGTCTATCAGTGGCAACCACAAGGTCTACTACTGGCTAGCTCGCTGCAAAGGATATCTACACCAAGTATTACAAACATCCAGCTTGGGGGAGGAGCATCCCCTAGTTATCGGTGACTACACCTAAGCGATTATTAAGTTTACTTTATATAGTCATAAAATACCAAAAATATGTGGGCACATGAAGGTCCACAAAAGTCATAGAGTCTTTTGTTAGGTTATTAATTCAAACCAATAAAAAGATACATAATTCAAAATCAAATAAATATTTAGCTATATACATTAGAGTATACTTAAAGATAGTCTAGGATAGAGCCAATTAAAAACTTGATGAACATTAAAATTTGTTTTGGAGATGATAAATAGTTGCTCTGTTGTCATGCTAGTCAAGTATCTAGTTGCCAAACTTAAATTTTTCTGAGTTTTAAACACTACTGTTTTAATTGAAGAATTTACTCTGAACCTGAATTATGGAGGCATAAGTTTGCGCTGAGTCTAGGTGGTTGATCAATATGATTCATGAAGGATGAGTCGCTATTTATCTTATTCCTAGTATGAAGTTCTGGAGGTTTATTTTAAAAATTTAAAATCTACATGATGAGCTCTTGTATGACAAAATATGAATTCCTACCAAAGCCAGAAATAACATCTTTAGAAGATAGAAAACCTTTTTCATATTTAAGCTGTCTGCTTTGCATTGAGTTCAGTCAACCTGTGTTGAATGCCTTATGCGAGTCTTGTCATGCTTTTAGAACCAAGATCACTTACACACTCTAGTCCACATATGCATTATTCCTACCCTGGAAGTAAGCGCAATTATTCACATATTTTCCATCCATATTCATCATAAAAATATTTCTCTCCTACACTAGGAGAAAACACCAAAAATATACACCCCATAGGAAAGCCCCTGTCTTTAATGCTTTAAGTCCTTACTGTATCTCTCTAATTGGTTATTGTATTCAAGGGATGCATGTGGCTGTGCAAAAATAAAAAAAAAAGAAGAGAGAAAAAAACGAAGGGAATAAAATGGACAAATGTCCCAGCAATTAAAGCAACGGGTAAAAGATGTCCGCCTCTCTGATTTAAAATAATAAAGATGGCCCGTGTTTTTCCTGAAAAAAGTTTCAAGAGAGTTATTTTCAAAGAGCAAAGTAGAATTAGAATTAGCCACAAATACCATATATACACCTATCCACCATATTCCATACACATGCACATCTTGGTTTGATTGTAGGCCTCGATTCTCTGTGGATCCATTATTAGACTTTATAATATATGCATTGCAAGTATGCCTACCCTTGTTATTGCCGATCCTATAAGCTCTACCATATATATCCTTAGCTGTAGGAGGCATAACATCATAAATGCCTTAAGAGAGAACCATAAATACCACATACATTGAGAGACTTGAGGGTGTCATACAATTAAGCTCTGAGTTTTATTTTGAAAACCTATGAAAAACTCTGGAATGTTAGCACTACGAAGAATTCGAGACATAGCGCTTAACTTGATTGTTCTATCTTTCGATTGCTCAAGACTTATGCAAAAGCTGTAAAGCCCTATAATTAAAGGTAAAATGGATAAGTTTGAAGGTTAGAACGTATACTGTTTAATCTGGAGGAATATCTTTGTTTGAAAGCATGTGTACATGGAAAGTATAACAATATTGTAGCATCTCCTAATCCAAATATAATAAAAAATTAGGCTTAGTTTGTTTGCCAAGGGACTAGCAAAAGGTAAGCTTGGGAGAGTTGTTGACGGTGGATAACATCAACATTCATTAGAACTTTAGACACAAGAGGATACATGAATACACACTAGTCTAGGGTTTTAACTGACAATTTTCATGAGTTTTGCATATTCTATATTTTCCAGGGACTTTTCCAGAAAAGCCAAAAAGAGGGATTAAAGTGCATATTAATCACGAAACTTATCCGCCACGGAAAAGATCAACATTGTGACGTGTGAAGGATCTAGAAGACACCCGAAGCAACCGGGGGCCAGGAGGCCGCCAGGTGGGGCCGACCGGCCCCACCATGGCGCCGGCCGGCACCCCATCTAGGGTTCCCGGCCCCCCTTCTGGAAGCTTCCTCCACCGCCTCTCCTGATGCATCTCGGCCCTTGGTTAAGTCGGTTTGATCCTACGGCGCACGTTTATCCCACCGGACTATAAATATATGGGTAGACCCCCCTGGAGGGAGCCAATTCATTATTCATTAAGGCCTTAAGCCATCAAGCATCAAGAAGCCTTTAAGTTCATCAAGAGCCTTCTAGTTCATAGTTCTAGTTAGTTAGATTAGAAGTAGAGGAGATCTAGTTCTTCATCGGGATCTGAGCCCCTGCATGCCCTGCCTGAGCGCCAGAGTTCGGTATAGTTCTAGTTCTTTCTTTCTTATTGTATTCATTATTCAGATTAGGGAGACATTATTCTTAATAGTTCATATGTTCTTAATTGCAATAGTCATTGTCTACTTTGATTATATGTCTAGTTTAGTTAGTTCGATCTTATTGAATTCATGTAATTGCTCGTATAGCGTTTATCCAAGTGTACAATGGGTAGATGATAACAATATGTAGACGTGGTGTCTAGATATCTTGTTTGTCTGTGAGTGCACCCTGACATACCGGGACGTGTGGTAGTCCACGTAGGTGACAGCTATGTTGGTTCCTCCGTAGTCCACCCTCCGTATGTAGGACAAAGAGGCACGGGCCGTGAAGTTGGATAATGACTCGCTTTCACATCCTTCCTTGTTGATGCCCCCTTACATGTGATCATGATATAGGGTTGACTTAGCAATGATTACTAGATGTAATTGCACTAATTAGAGTTATTCATTGATGTAGTTATAGAATTACCTTAGGCAGTTATCTCCTTAGTTTATCCATTGGCTAACTATGATTATGACTAGAAAATGCGCCGATGATTATCTATATAATTATGATACTTGATTATGCTATCACCCATATTTATCTATATTTATCTTGTGACCTCTGCCTGTTATGAGTAGAGTAGATGACATTGGTAATATCACTTATTCATTGTATATACTTTCTTATCAATATAATAGATAGAGTTTACAACAAGCTTTCCCAAAGGTATAAATATAAATCGACAACCCGGTAGAACTCCCTAGGTAAAATGCTACAATGGTATAATTATCTCGTCCGCTTGCGAAATCTATTTTAGTTTATATTCATATCTCTGCCTAGTCATATTGAATAATACATGTAAACCTAAATTTGCTCCTTAGCAATATAATTAGGGATGACAACTTAATTCATGCTTAGGAATGCTAGTGATAAATAAGTGGCTAGTTGCTAATGATAAGTTAATTTAATACCGTGCATTTCTAATCTCGTTAATTCATAGCGACGTTAGAGTGCCAACAGCGGTCTCAATGTAGCCTCGCATCTCATCTCGAATCCGTCGCCCTTCCGGGGTGGACGGCTCCGGCATCGCTCGGAGGAGAAGGGGGCGCAGCCCAACGCTCGCTTGCACGCCGGAAGATGGAGGGATGTTCCCCCCACACCGTTGACGATCCTCCGCTTGACGTCGCGGGCGCGGCTGCCGGGCGGCGGGCTCGGGTTTCGTGCCGCGGCGGCGCCACGCTAGAACGCCTCTATCTTCTCGGGCATAGCGTAAGACGGCCGATTAGTGTTTCGAGCCTGTCCCCAAGCTCTCGGATTTGCTCGATAGTGGGGGGTCGTGGCCCCGAGGGGTAGCCGGATCGCCGGTCCTCGGGGGACCCATGCGCCGCCGGAAGTTCGCCAAGCCCCGGCCCGTGGGCCGGGACGCACCGGGGTCCCCGAGGCGTTTCGCCTACCGGAGCTGGCCTTGCGGGCGTGCCTGGGGTCACGGGTCCTGGTCGCCATCGCCCGTTTTGCCGCCGCCGCCGCCGAGATCGCCGATCTCCACGTGAAAGGACTCGCGGGGTTGGGTCGCATATGTCGTCCCTGGCGAGTCCGAGTCGGGTACCCAAAGGCGTATGCATGCGCCAAAGATTAGCCCACGGGGCTCGGTGGCCTCCGTGTAGCGCCGTATTGCGTGGACGTAGCGGGGACCCGGAATAGTCTACTCCCCGCCCACCTAGTCCGGTGCCCCTCAAGGTCGGGTAGGACGCGGCCGGAGCGGACGTGTTCGGATCCTGGGTGAAGCGCAGCCGGGTGGCCGGGAGCTCATCATAGGCCCCCTGTTGGTGGAGACCAACGACGCTGCATGTGGCGGCGGCGTTGGTGAGGCCGAAACGGCAGGGGGGTGGAACCGTCGCGAGGCGCAGGGGTGCCTCGCCGCCCAAATGCAGCGCCAGATCCTCCTCTAGGTTTCTAGCGGCGTGACGCGCCCGCCGAGCACGGCGGGCATGCGCGGCTACGGCGCCTCCCGCCGGGCCCGTGGACGGGGCCGCAGTGAGCCTCGCCTGGGGACTCCTGGGCCCTCGGGCGGAAGGAGCTCCATGTCGCATCGGGTGCCTGTGACACGAACTCGAGATCCCTCGAACCGGATCACGGTACCCAACTCCAGCGGGCGTGGCCGGAGGAAAGTTGGGGCCGGAAATGTCCTGAGACGCCTCGTCGCGGTTGTCGGCCATTCCGGACTTTTGGCGGGAAGAGGAGCGAAAACACGCACAGAACCCCTACCTGGCACGCCAACTGTCGGTACTAGAACTGGCGGCCCTAGCACCAACGAGTAAATTTGTGGTGCGCGTTCCCAACTCCGGAAGGTGTGCAAGAAGGACACAAGGAAGACTTGTATTATTCTGCACCTAAGTGCTTGTAGGTAGGGTGCACAAGCGTGTGAAGAGAGAGAGATGGTCCTAAGTCTCATGTGTGATTGAGGCGAGTGCCAATATCGTGTGTGTGAAAGTGCTCAAGGTTGCTTCACAAGGGGCCCGGTCCTCCCTTTTTATAGCCACAAGGGGAGGACAAGGCTTACAAAGGGTGCCTGTGTACGTGAAAGAGGCTGTGAGCGTCTCCCTTCCCTGATCTGAGGCCTCGGAGCCCGCCGCCTTTCTTATGCCGAGGTCCCAGAGTGGGCGCCGGCACTGTAGAGCCTGGTCACAGCCGTGAGGAGTCGTGTCCCCTTATCCTGACGATGGAGGGGACGGCAGTCCCTGTAGAAGTTGATAAAGAGGCTAGGGGAGGCGTATCTGACTCCCGTAGCATGCTGTAGCTTTGACTCGCTCCGGTTCCGAGGCTCGGAGGGCCTCGGAGCCCGCTGCCGTACGCGGGGCGGTTGGCATAGGAGAGAGCCGTCATCGGGGCAATCGCCGCCCATCCCGGGCTCAGAAAACCCGAGAGGGACTGTTGTTTGACCGGCTCCCGTCCCGGCCCGACTCTGCATTTAAAGATGATGCTAGGTGACGGCCCTTGGCGTGGCGGCCGTCGCCTGGGAGCTTCGGCGACTTGACCTGGCAGAAAGGTTAGGCAACACAGTGCCCCACAGTGGCAGGCATGGCCTACACTGTGGAGGATAACGTAATCATGAGCGCTTGGTGAGAGTTGTGACAGATGGCTCCTATCCCCTCGCCAGAGATAACGCCACTCCGACGGAAACGTGGGAAGGCGAAGCGGTGGATATACGTCAAATCAGAGGCCTGGTTTGACCAGGAAGTGCGGCGCGCCCCGTCCGAGGCCTAGGCACGGGGGCTCGAGCGGGACGGAAAGCGAGAGCTCGTCCGAGGCGTCTACGTGAGGGGTCGGGCGAGACGGAGATGTGTGCGCTCGTCCGCGGCCTCAGCTGGGAGGGCTCGGTCGAGGCGGAAAGCGGGAGCTCGCCCGAGGCCTCGGCTGGGAGGGCTCGGCCGAGGCGGAAAGTTAGCGCCCGTCCGAGGCCTCGGTGGAGAGGCTCGGATGAAACAGAGAGCAGCGTGTTGGGCCTTGGTGGGCCGTGCTTTGTCACGTGGCCTGGTTTTGCGTCTGTTGGGTCTGATTGTTTGGAGGGCCCTAATTTTGGTACCCGACAAACATAAAACGTTGGCAAGAGAGAAACACGTGTAAACATTTACATGTTTACAGATTAGGCCCACTTGTCATATTGTGGTGGGTGATTTAAATGCGTTGGATCCGATCTTAATGTAGATCTAACGGATAAGAATTGAGGTGGGTAGAAGAGACCGGGGGGTGAGAGTCTATTTTCAATTCCTTCGCTCTTTTATATCCCTACTCCTTCGGCACCACATGGAGTCAGGCCCCTTCGCTGTCGTGCATTTAAACCGCGTCAACTCCGAAAGGCCTTTTTTCCCCCTACTAGGTAAATACCCGTGCTTTGCAACGGGAATAAATAGTATCACGATAACATATGTATGAGTATACGTTGTACTACTACCTCAAAAAGATAATGTAATTGTGATGTTTGAAACTTTAATATTACCTAGGTCTTTAAGAACGATAGATAGTAAAAATATAACTTAAAATTTTGATTGTATCACTTCATATCTACAATACACGAAATATAGACTTGTAAATCTTTAGGAACTAAAGTTTGTCTTGAATTTTCTTCCAATGCTAAAATCAGACATCACAAGAAATTATAAACTTATACACATTACCACGAAATTTCACAAGTTAAAATCCAAAGTGGAATACTTATTAATATATGGTTCAAAAACATATAAGTGTAACTTCAAAGGATCAAGTTTTGATAGAATTTTTCTTGATAAAATTGTGACATAATAAATACAATCTTACTCCACGTTAGAATCGCTAATTGCCAATCATGTCAGGCATGGTGGCCAGGACATTTGTGTCATCCTAAAGTTAAATGTTCCAACAAATCTTACATTCAATCAATAACATGTGAACGAGTTGTACACTACTTGTCTCCCTTCAAACTTTCTCTATTTTCTGAAATATAAATGGATACGACCAATGTTAATAATAAAGGACACAAATATAAAATAATATAACACATGAAACATTATTTATAGAGTTAGAATCTTTTTATATACAATATTCTTTGTAAATATATTTATTGTCAGTTCCTTCTTACCATTTTCCTTTCTCTTTCTGTTCTCCAACATTCTTCTCAGTAGGCAACACGGCTAACTTGCCGTGCCTCTTGACTTCTTGAGTCTTGACAGCGCTACATACAATTGTTGCGCAGTGCCTGCCCGCATGCCTGCTGCTTTTGCTGCTTTTGCTGTTGCGCCTCCCGCAGGGCGAGCGCTCGGCTTGGACGCCAAAGGGCCCCAGCAGCCATTGTCTCTACACGTATTATATCTAGAGCTGAAAAAGCAGCAGCTAGCCAGCTAGTACCTCTCCAAATTTCTGAATCCAACAGCGTTGAATCGCTATTTCTTCTACTGTGCTAAATTAATCAACTTTGCATAAATGAATGCTAAATTTTAAGTGTTTATTATTAGATTCATGACAACTTTGCATAAACGAATGTTAAAATAAATTTTAAGTTGATTTAATATGTACTCCCCCTCCGTTGCAATGTAACTTGTACTTCCCTGTCCTAAATTATAAGGTTTTGTTCTAGATGTACCATGTAATCAAGATGTGTAGCAAAAGTTATAAATCTAGAAAGCAAAATCATCTTGTAATTTAGAACAGCGGAGATAAGTTCTTTTACTTTTGTTCTAAATTAAATGTGTCTATTTATATGCAACATCAAACAAGATTTCAAATGATATTGAGTATAAATTATTTCATAAAAATATATATTTCCAATATTTATTTTCTAAAATTTCATATATAACAATAGAGTATTAAGGGAGGCCCTGATTGTAAAAATTTATAAAATATTGCTTACTCCCTCCGTCCCTAAATAAGTGTTATATCGCTTCCTGAGAAATAAATGCCAGTAATTTTAATAAATAATAAATATCATCGATTAGTATCATAATTAGTATCATCGAAAAGATCTTTAGATCTAGTTTTTAATAAAATTATTTAGAGATATAAATATTACATGTATTTTATACAAATCAAGTTAAACTTATAACACGCATCTTACAAAGAGTATATGTTTGTGTGTGCAGTTCCAGGCCTAGAAAACGTATGACCGGTATGGCCTACTCCTGCGCATGCACGCTGTGGCTACCCTGTCACCTGCCTGCTCCTGCTATGCTGCTGTTGTGCATCAGCTAGCTGCCACCAGTCTCGTTGGTCACATGGCATGTGTAGATACAGCACCTCTTGTTGCATGCAGGGGAGGCATGCACTTCACACTGATGATGAGCGGGTGGCCGCACGCGCTCCCTTGCGCTGCGTTGACTCGGCATGGGAGCCGCGGAGCGTGCGGCGCGTCAGGGGAACCCAGGAAGTGAAAAGTTTTCGCACGCCGTGGACGATTGCTGTCCCTATGTTTTAGTGGTAGAGATTCTAGTCGGATTTGAACACTGGCCAATCGATTCCGATTCGAACCCGACGGGAGCCTCTATCATATACCGCGCGCGCGTCCTCGAAACTCGCCCAGTTGGACTGGAAACTTGAATCAGGCAAGCAAGATCACGTCATCAGATCAGATCAGATCAGATTATTATAAGAAAGAGCCACGCCGTGCCGTGTGAGGCGGAGGGCCCAAAGCTGCTGGTGGCGCCTAGCACGCCCTCTCTGGCCCTCACGGACGGACAGCAAGATGGAGTTGCTGAACGACGGCGTGCTTGCGGACGTCCTCCGCCGGCTGCCGCCCCGAAGCCTGGCCGTGTCCCGGTGCGTCTGCAGCGCGTGGCGTGCGCTCATCGACGGCGGCGACGGCATGCTGCGCGCCGACCTACTCCCTCACACCCTGGCCGGCCTCGTCGTCTGCTACCACCAGGATGAGTTGCCGCGCGCGATGCTCTTGGCCCGCCCCGGCGTGGGCTCCGGTGACTACGACATCCCTGGCGGCCCCGTCCAGGACCACTGCAACGGCCTCCTCCTGTTCTACTGCTCCGTGCACAACCCGGCCACAGGCAGGTGCGCCACCTTCCCCGAACGCGTGGCGACGGAGGATCAGGACCACCTCGAATACGAGTTCCTGGCGTTCGATCCCGCGGTCTCGTCGCATTACGAGGTGGTCATGGTCCCCTATCCCTATGTCAGTGGTGGTGGTGGTGCTATGTTGGATTCAGAATGGCCGCCGTCGCCGTGGATCCTCACTGTCTTCTCGTCGGCGACGGGGCTGTGGGAGGAGAGGGCCTTTGTCCGGCAAGGTGAGCCTGCGGGAACAGTCGGCGACCTGCTGCTGCCGAACCGGGGGGGAGATTGGCGGCACGATGGGCGTGCTGAGTACTGGCGGGGCACCCTCTACGTTCACTGCGAGACCAACTTTATCATGAGGATGTCATTGTCAGATGGCACGTACCGAGTAATCAAACCCCCAAGATGTTTTGGGCGCGATCAAGAGTTTGTTATGGGAAGGTCTGAGAAGGGGATTTACTCTGCGTTCCTTGATGATAAGTATCGCCTTTGGATCTGGACGCTTGATGAGTCGTGTGACGATCGAATCGAGTGGAAACTGAGGCACGATAGTGGTCGGGGGATTGCATTTCCAAGTCCAAGCAGGTTTGGCCGTGGACCCTGGATCTTGTATGACCATGGAAGTCAAGACCAAGATGATCATGAAGCGCAGGTGGATCACCAATTCGAATGGAACTCCGATGATGATGATTATGGTAATAATACTATTCTGCCCACTGATGATACAGCTCAAGAGTGTCGCGAGTTTATTCAAGTTGTGGCGTTTCATCCTTACAAAGAGATCGTCTTCTTCTGTATATCAGAAACAAGAGCAATGGCGTACCATTTGAGTAGCTCCAAACTTGAAGACTTGGGCGAATTGTTGCCACGAACTTTAGTGCCTTTTGAATATCTTAGAAATTTCTTTCCATTCACGCCTTGTTATACGGAAGAGTTGCCTGAAAAATTCTAGTAAATGGCGTGTATTGCATCGGATCAAAAGTTATTCTACGAACAAAATGCATAGTTTCTCAAACACGGCTTTGTTCTCTTGTTTGGAAAAAAAAAACTGTAGACATGTGGGAAGTGGCATGCAAGATTTTTCTTCATAATGGAGACTATATAACAATTAAACTTTTTCTTTTAAAAAGTTCTAATATCACACGTTCTAATCATCACTTGTTTAACTAGTATTCCCTTAGCCCCATAAGAAGGGCCTGTTCAACCCGAATATACAACAAAAAAAAGCAGGTCATACAATGAAGAGTCTGTTTCACTCTATATATGCTTTTAATGCTTTGCAAGTAACCAAAATCAATCATAAACACTATTTTGTATACCAATTGTCTTGCTACTTGATAGAAAATATATTAAGCTTAAATAAGGTGAACATAGTTACAATATCTTTAAAATCATCAATATAAATGATATATCTAGAAGATATTCAAGCAAGGATCACAATGTTGAAGAAATAGTTTTTAATAGATATTTAATATGGTGCGACTTAGGTGTGGCTTGATAAAGTGAAGATAGCAAGGAAAGGGCTTCGAGGAACTAAGCGAAGGTGAAGGTCAAGCAATGGCTTGAGGACCGAGATACCATGGCTAAGGTGAAGAAGAGAGTACTTGCAATGAGTCGAGGTACTAATCAAGCTATGAGGAGTCATATTATGTTAAGAATCAAATCATTATTAGAAGTGACTTGAAGACATGAGTTGAAACTCTATGTGTGTAAATGTTTCAAGTCACATATTCATAGAAGGTCTACTAAAAGAGATGAGACAAAGAAGATGACATAAGTGATGGTGGAACCTGTGCTGCATAAGAAAGGGCAACCAGCTCAAAGAGTTTATATTCTTTTATATTTTAAATTTGAGTTTAGAAAAAATCATACTATAAAGAGGGATACAATGCACAAGCTTTGATGTGCAACCAAGTGATTAAGATATCCACCAAATATCCTCTAGCCATTGTCTAGACAGCCAAAGTTTCACTTCTCCATTCCGGGCTATTTGGGCAGAGTGACACTACCGCACTAAAGTGAGGCACTGCCGCACCCGTGGCACTGTCGTACTTAAGTGAGGCACTGCCGCACTTTGCTGACCATTGGGATGAAGAGGTATTTATACCTCTTCTTCTTCCTCACAACGGTCACCTACACCAGATCGACCATTTCCCTTCCAAGTGCGACCAGAGAAACTCCTTTTCTTTCACTCTCACTCTATTGGAGCTCCTCAATCTTCTCATTTGCTTCCCTTGCAAATCCATGAGAGATTGAGCCTTCAAACTGCATTAGAGAGCTTCCTAAACTGTTCTTCATCTTCAAGAGCACTTAGTTCGCGCTCAAGCTAGTGGATTGTGTTTGTTACTCTTGGAGCAAGGCTTCTAGCCGGCTTGGCTGTCGCTCTTGAGCTTGCCAACTTGTTTGGCAGCCTAGGGAGATTTATAATCACCCATTGCAGCTAAGAAATCACCTCTCACTTTAAGAGTTCACTCTCTTGATTTGAGAATGAGTGTAAGGCAAGCCTTTGTGGCAAGCTCAAGTCTTTTGTGGCTTCCTCAATAACATGGACAAAGGCCTTATGTCCATTATGTTCTTGCATTGCATTGCATTGTGCTATATTGTATTTGTGGTGATTCTAGAGTTTGGTACCAATCTACTTGCTCGTGCACTTCCACCAACATCCAGGTGGTGGAATAGGCTCTACTCAATTCTAGGAAGCTCCTAAGTTTACCTGATCTAAATTTTCTTGGGTAGATTTTGAATTGTGTTAAGTGCCTTCTGCGCAGGTGAGGCAGTGCCGCACTATAGGAGCGGCAGTGCCGCACTCTAATCTGATTGAGTTTTGAGTTGAGATTTTGCAGGATCATCATTGAGCATCTCTAGTACTCCTTCACCAAGTTTGGCCTACGTTGGACTCACAAATTGCAGGGAGATTTTGTTGCCAAACAGTTCTAGAATGTATAGCTCAGTATAGCCAATGATCAGAAGAATTTAACTAAGAAGTCAACTCCCGATGGTATATGAATATATGGCAATAGAACAACTATTCATGATATATAATAAGCGAGCAAACGATTAGCCGATCTATTTAGCTGATACAAGCATGTGGTGCAACGAATTCTGTTCAAAGCGGCACATACATATGTATCATAAAACAAGAATGTAATTGGATCAACTATTTAGCCGATACAAGATCCATGTGAGAGGGTAGGCCATATAAACAAATCTGATTCACTAATCAAACAAGCAGCAACTTAATAAGACTGGTCTGAAAGACCGACGGTCTTACCAATTTGTCTTCACAAAGCATATCAGGTCCATATTCACCTGGTCTAACGGCCAGCGAGCTTCAATAGATCTAATAAACGATGCTAGTTTATTTAATAACCGAATAAACCTAGATATATGCTCTACTCGTGAAGGCATAACTAGATCGGCTATTTTAGCCGATATAGGGTCCATGAAGTACGAACACGATCCATTTACCTAATCACAATTAGGTCTAGAATTAGGTAAACTTAACCTAACATACTTGAGAGTGGGGTTCGAAAATAAAACCGATAACAAGTAATATTAATTTATTCCAAGTCCAAACTAATCATACTCATATAAATATTTCAAACACATAACACGTGACAACCGAGATCGACAAATTAGCTGATAGAGGCCTGATCGACTGTTTTGGTGGATAATATGCGTGGAATCAAGTAAGCATCAAAACAGTTTGACCTTTGTCAAAGTTTAAGCATGAGTTAACCTGTCAATCTCGATTGGACAATAATATTGTTGTAATAAATATACAAATAAAATAAGCAATATCGGTAACTTAATGAATTTAGCAGATTGCCAATCTGATAGAGCCGATAACTAGCTTAGATCAAGAACTCGCAAGAGATTAAAGCAGTGTAGCCTTACGAATAGATCTAAATTGATAACTAGCTCAGATCAAGCTAACACGGCGTCGAAAGATGCAGCTGTGAAAGCGAGACATGAACCATGGTATTACTTACAAGCAAATCGAAGGTCGAAATCAATCGATGTAGCTCGATTTGTCGAAGTCTCGCCAAGATCTACACTACTCCTACTCCTAAGGATTGTGGCCGGAGGCCGAAAGGCATTGTTTGTATTCATTGGTTGATTTTACAGCGGCTGGGTCTTTGATATATATAACCTAAAATTCTAACATGAGTCCTATCAAATACAAAATACATAATAAAAGGTAACTTGGACTTTGGCTTTTCCTTCTCTTGACGAAGTCTGACACGTTTCCCCTATTCATTGGATCTTGGCACGCCTTGATTGGCTGAGGTCATCTGGCTCTTCTTGCTTAGTCGACCAGGGCAAACCGGTTGTTCACTCTCTGATGGGCCGGACCCATAAGTAATCTCTGGTTGCCAAATATGGTGTCAACACTTTGGTTGCCAAAATTTCTCTCCACCCATTTACTCTTCGTGTGGAGGTCCACTTCAGTTAGACTATGAGCTTGCTACTGGGAACGCCACACTCATCATACAACGAAGTATGGCATCCCTGATGATGAGGATAATGATTATGGTATACAATTACATCTATGTTAAGGAATCCTTTTTCTTATAATTTATTTATCCAAACATCCTAGACTAAAAGTGGTCTAGTTAAACTATCAGTACATAAACTTTAATCTTTTTAAACTTGGACTAAAAGTAGTCAATTTAAAATTTTAGTACATCAGAACTCTAACCCTTCTAAACTTTAGTTTGGAGTGATCCAAATAGGACATAAAATTCATTATATCTTTTTATATAAATAGATTTTGAGATTTCAACATAGCATGACAAAGTGTAGAGTGATACAAATAGGGTCTAAAACTCGTTGGATTCTTTTGTAGAAAAAATTGAGATTTCAACAAATGAGGCAAACCTGAGTCTTGATTTTTAATCTAGTGTGTGTTTCTTTCATCACATAAACAATATCTACTTTATATTGTTTCTAAAATCAGGATGACAAAATATAGAAACTAGTAGGAAATAATAGAATGACAAAGGTTGTGTGAAGTGAGAATAGTGACGCCTATGCAAGAATAGTGACACCTATGCATCCCTTTACACTATTGCATAGGGCCACTATTTATAGACTCCTTCTTACATTATAAACTTTCAGTACATAAACTTTAATCTTTCTAAATGGACTAAAAGTGGTCAATTTAAAATTTTAGTACATCAAAACTCTAACCATTCTAAACTTTAGTTTGGAGTGATCCAAATAGGACATAAAATTCGTTATATCTTTTTATATAAATAGATTTTGAGATTTCAACCTAGCATGACAAAGTTTAGAGTGATCCAAATGGGGTCTAAAACTCGTCGGATTCTTTTGTAGTAAAATTTTGAGATCTCAACAAATGAGGCAAACATGAGTCTTAATTTTTAATCTAATGTGTGTTTCTTTCATCACATCAACAATATCTACTTTATACTATTTCCAAAGTTAGGGTGGATGACAAAGGTGTGTGAAGTGAGAATAGTAACACCTATACATCCTTTACACTATTGCATATGGGCACTATTTATAACCTCCTTCTTACATTACAAAAGACCGTTGTGCCGGCCCCAACGCATACTCTAAGTCCCTATTATAATCCTTTGGGAGTAGGGGCACTTTGGTCTAGGCCTACTAATTGGGTTAAAACTCACCCCTAGACCCAATCCAGCAAATAACAAATTAACTCTTATTTAACCCCACCCCATTGTTGATGGTCGTCAAGTACCAAAATTACTCGCCAACGAGCTATCGAAAAGGACTTATTTGGGATCACCAACATAGATATAGGGTTTGCACTGATAGGATTCCATATTTGATGAATTACTATTTCTATAGGTGTAAAATAGAAAAGACATAAATCCGGAATCATATCGGAACATACAATCTGAAATAGAGTTGTACGGCAACACAGAAAAACTCTAGAAGGATCAAGAAGACATCACACCGAGGTAGGACTAGAGCGGAGCCCGAAAGGACCGGCCGGTCCCTCTAATGCATCCCACAGGCCCACCAAATGAAGAACGGGTCGAGAGGATCTCCCGGAGTGCGGCCACACCGTACCACTGGTTCATCCACAACCCTATGGGTGCGTCTTGAGCCCATCTTTTGTGTGGTGTCAGCAACCGATATGCCAATGGTACAGCTCCATAGTTTTGGGCTGCATTCAATGTATCTAGCTATCAGTTTGGAGATCGGTTTTCTCATTAATGTGGAGATCAAGAATATTCCATGGAATCAACTCCTCTCCATCTACAAAAGGAGACTCCCCCGTCATCATTTCAACAACACACATGGAGCAAGAGCTAAACTACTAGAGAGGAGTAAGAGCACAACCCTATGGGCTTAGGCCCTAGCTAGCTATATATTTTTGAGGCCTCTCATCTGGGTACAGCTGTAGTATCTGCTCATATATAACTCACACCAACCCAACCCACACACACCACACTCACACCACGCGTACACAAGCAAACCTACAACTACACTCAGATCACTAGACCGTATCCTTCTTGAGATCACCGGATCCATTCAGGGCTCCGTAGGCGACGGGCTCGTCGCATTCCCTTTGTGGCTTCACGCGTGAGAGGCAACGAAATTATTTAGGGAACTTACTGTTTCCGGTGGGAAATCCCATGTTAAGCAGCGCTCGAACACGGGACCGGCGGCTTCCACCACTGGAAGGCACGCCAACTGAGCTAGCGCTCGGTCCCAGCTAGCTATATATTTGATAAGGAGAGATGTGAGGGAGAGATCGGAGAAGTTTCACACATGTCGATGCTATCTCCGAGGTTGTACCTCGATGAGCAATTATACCTCGACAGATATCCACTAAGTGAGTGTTCATGGTTTTTATGGTATTTAGTTTTTTAATTAGTTAAGCTTTACTCCTATAAGGAGAATTTTGCCACAGGACACTTTGACCACTCTTTGCTACTGAACACTGAAAAAGTTGAGATTTGCTGAAAGACACTCTAGTTCTTAAGAAATTGGTTGGTGGACACCGTGCCTAGCAAAATACTTTTATAAAATAGATATAAAATCATATAAGTGTCCAAAAATTATACCATAAAATCTATTAAACTCTACATGAGGAGAACTATGCAATAAAATATTGTTTTACACTGAAAATGACTATTTTGCCTCTCTTCATAAATAAACAAATTTGACCGTGGTTAACTTTGTTTATTTATGAAGAGAGACAAAAAATAGTCATTTTCAAATGCAAAACAGTATTTTTTACCGTAGTTCTCATTATATAGTCTAACGGATTTTATGATATAGTTTTAGGGCACTTATATAATTTTATATTTATTTTATAAAAATATTTTGTTGGACACAATGTCCACCAACCACTTTGTCAAGAAGTTTCTTTCAAAGAAATCTCAACTTTTTTTCGTGTCCAACAAGAAAGAATGGTCACTTGCGGTGTTCGGTGACAAAATTCCCCTTCTTATAACGAATACTCTAGTAAAGGGCCCTGTTAGAGACGGATAACACTGATCGATGCTAATCGATAGCGTAGACGTGGAGTCTTTGGCTAGAGAGTATCTTCGTTTGCCTTGTGCCTCACGGTTAAGGGGTACGCTATAAGTGGTGAGTACCATGTCCGTCCCTTGTAATCTCCTACGCTCGGGTTCGATACAGAGGTATAGGTCGGCATTGCTTAGCAGACCAAGTGCATGCCGGTGCCCGAAGTGAGCAAGTAAAAATAGTCTACATATCCTTAACTTTAAAGCTATCTTGTTTAGCTGGCTTATAAGCCGGATGGTAAGCTGGAACTACTGATTCTCGTTAGAGCAGTATATTGTTCAATAGCTAATAAGCTAAAGCGAACATCAATTTTTTTGTCAGCATAGTTAATATTCTAGAATTAAGGAAGAACTTGTGAAATGCATATTGATGAGATTCATATCATATAAATTTAAATTTAAACAGCATTCAAACATTTCGAAGGAGCTTCAATTGTCCAACATGAATTCCAATTTGGTATCCTAATTTGAGGGGTTAATGCAACAAATGACACGTCACCAAAAGAAGATAACACCAGCTGATTTTGCGATGGATGTTGTAAAGACCCATTTGGATCCTGCAATCTTGATACCCAAATAAAGGATTCCATATAAGCTGGAAACAAATCCCTAAAACATTGGACATTACTATTCCTGATCAAGTCCTGCGGCACGCTTGGCCGCTCGATCCTTTTGGTACAGGTCGACGAGGTGTTTTGCTGTGCGACAATTGCGAGACCAATGGCCTGTGCATCCACACCTGTAGCAAATCTGTTCCTGCTGCTTCTCCCTCCCCTCTTTTGCCTTTTGATACAGGGCCACGAGATGCTTTGCTGTGCGACAATTTTCGGCCAGATGGCCCTTGCATCCGCACTTGTCGCAAAATAGTGGCCGCTTTCCTTTGAAGCTGTCCTTGTTTCTGCTGCCGTCATATCCCCGTAGACCACTTGCAGCTGCGATTCCACCGCCTCTCCTGTCGCCGGGCCTACTCCACGACCTCTGAGCAGCAGCGTCCTGTGCTTCAGGCACAGGCCGAGAGCCGCCGGTCGGACGGCCGCCATGATTTTTGGAAGACCATTCCTGCTGTTTTTTCGGTGAAGAAGAAACCGGCTCAAGCTTGGGCATGTGCTGCTGCTGGAGCACATGCTTGCCGGTATTCAGGGGAGCACCGAGCACGCTGGCCTCCGAAGGGCCATCGCGTTCTCGTCTTCTAGCCGACCCAAGGTTAGTGGTGCTCAGGTCACGGCGTGCCGGTGCCGGTGCAGGTGCTGTGCCCGTGGCCGGGGAACCTTGTGGTACAACGGCGCTGTCACGCGCGCTGACCGCCTGCGTGCCAGCGCCGGCGCTCACGCAGGACAACGACGACGGAGCAAGACCGCTGCCTCCACGTGGAGGAACTGGCCGGCTCACGTCACTGGCGTCCTGCTGGGAGCCAGCTGCCGGTGGTGCACGGCGAGCGGCGTGCGAGGCCGAGGCGTCGTCGCGCGTGGCAGCGGGCACGCCGCCGGCGCTTATCGGGGCCGGGGCGCTAGCCTGCACAAGGTTTGGGGTGTCGTGCGTCAGGGTGGGTGAGCTTTTGCACACGGACACGGTGGCGCCCGCGGCATCGGCTTCTACCTTCGGCGTCGCGGTGGCCGTGGCGCCAGCGCCAGCGCCAGCCGGTGCATTGCCATTGCTACAGCCTGGAGGAAGCGGACTTACCTTGTCGGCCTCCTTGGACTTGATGACTTGTGTTTGACACGCCTTCTTGGCAGCCATTGACGCGTCCTCTCTGAGCACCAGTGGCGTCTCCTCAGGTTGCACTATCTCCATCTCCACGTCGGGCACCTCATAGTTGGGAGGCATTGCCTGGCTAGCGGCGTTGGACGCGTGGGGCATCGTGGCAGGGGACTCCTGCCTGATGCCATCGGTCTTGCAGATGGGATCTGCATCCACCTGCGCTGTGGCCGTGACGGCCGTGATCGGGAGGCCATTGCCGCTGCCGTGGCCAGGACGACGCGGACTCGCCTTGTCCTCACCGCCGTCGTGCTGCGTCTGCACCTTCCGAGTCCTCCTGCACTTCTCCGGATCCTCCTGCACGGCGTAATGCACCGAGTCCTCCTGCACGGCGTGCTGCGTCTGCACCTTCTGCCTGGCTGCCTCGGCGTCCTGACTGGGCACCTTCTTCCGCTTCCTGCTCTTCTCCGGATCCTTTCCGGTGACAGCCGCCATGGACGCTGCGGCGGCGCCGGAGGCTGCGATGGGGCGGGGCCGACCACTTCGTTGCGGGCCAGTGGAGTTCGGCACGCCAGCAGCCCGCACACGGTTTGCGGCGGGCGTGGCATCGCGCGTCGTGGCTGGCGCAGGGAGCTCCGGCTGCAGGTTGTTGGCGACCTTGCCGACGTCGGGATCCACCGCCTGCATTGTGGCGTCCGTGCTCGCGTTCGCCTCCGCCGCGAGCCCAGTGTCACCGTCGCCTTGAGGAACCGCCTTCACCTTCTTGCCGTTGCCACTGCGGCTGTCGTGCGAAGGAGACGCCGCCGCCTTCACCGCTGCGTGCTCCTGGATCTTTCGCGATCGCATCTCTGCCTGGCCCTCCTGCGTTTGCGTCGTAGGCATCGCCACGTGGACTTCCTCCGCCTCTTGGATTGGCGCCTTCCTTTTCCTTCCCTCCTCGACGTGGACACCGGTGGCAGCCGGCGCGGCGGCGGGAGCTGGTGGCGCAGGAACTTGAGGTTGGACGGGTTTGGATTTCACGAGGGCCCGAAGCTTGTGGACGTCGTCGCCGTCTCTGGCTGGAAGCGCCAAGACGACGGGAAGAACTGGGTCATGGGCAGGCCGTGGTTTTTCATGGACCAGCACCTGCTGGCCGACGTCGCCGCCGCCGGTGACGGGCAGCAGCAGGGACGACGACATTGCGGCCGGAGCAGCGGCAAGTGCAGCTGGGGCGGCGGGCATAGACGTTTCGAGCTCCCGGAGCTGGCGGCGTCGTAGGGTAACGGAGTACTGGAGAGAGGAGATATACGTGTCGAGATCCTCCCAGCGGAAGGGGAGCGGCGTCGGGGAGCAGGCGGCCAGGCGGTCGAAGGTCTCCCGCAGGCGCCGCTTCTGGCCGGGAGCGCGGCGGCGACCGCCTCCAGCTCCCACATCTCCATGATCGCCGGCGGGCGGTCGAGATCCGGAAGCGACAGGAGCGCGGAAGGGTACAGGGGCAGTGGAGCGGGAGCGGCGGCGGTGGCGGTGGCGGTGGCGGTTTCGTCGCTTCGCGAGTCCATTGCGGACTCCATGATTCCATCCGTTTCGATTCGAAACGTGGGATGAAAGGTAAAAGATGCCAGCGTTTTATAGATCGCGGACGAGAGGAGTCCGAGCGGGCCGATATCAGAGTTGGGCCGTAATTTGGATACTACTTGATTTCTCGTTGTAATCCTTTGGGATTCTGTTAGCGGTGAGAGCATTTCGCATGGTTTATTTGTTAGTCATAAAATAATGATACTGAAGCTCTAAAGGATGGAAATAAGATTTGAAAATAAAAACAAATAAGACCCTCTAATGCAACATCTTTTTTGGTGGCACTTTTTGTAAAAATTGACTGATTCATATGATTACATACAGAAATCTGTAGAGATCAGTTTAGTTTTAAAAAAACCAAGAATAGAGAAAAAAATTGCATTTCAAATGCAGTCTACTACCTCTGTCATAGAAAAAAAATGTCATTTATGGTTTAGAATAAGTCAAACTTTCTTAAGTTTTACTAGATTTATATCTCTAAATAGATTACTGTATAGAAAATATTATTAGCATTTGTATCTCTAAATAGATTAATTTATATGTAGAAAATGTTATCAACACTAGTATCTTATGAACTTTTTTTTTTCCAATTTCCAAAGGGCATTAAAACGTCAAAAGAAGACGTATAACTTTCTCAACGAGTGATGCGATAGTCCTGAGTTCCAAATCGTGGCAATAGTTGCAATGTATGTATGGCTAGAATTCATTACTTAATTTAAATACTACTAGTATATAACTTTGGACTCTGTGTTTTTCTCTCAGTGCTTTGCCCTCTTGATCTTTGAAAGGTTTGTTTTGTGTCATATATATTAAAAATGAAAATAAATTGTCAATATTCTGGAAATTTTTTCATCAGGTCAAGATAAAAAGGTGTGTTTTCTTTAACTTGTTCTTGATGTTCTCATGCATGTGTTTCTCACTGCTGATCTAGTATAGAGCTATCCATAAAAGGGGCTCCAGCTTAGTGGTTAGAGCATCTAAGTACATCGAGCATGTCTAGGTTCAAATCTTTATGATAGTGAATTTAAATAGATCTACATTAACTAAATAAAAATAGACTATGGTTTTTCTGCTGACTTCAGTAAAAAAAAAAAAAAAAAAAAAAAAAAAAAAAAAACTAGTCCTAAGCAAAACGAAAGCTCTTCGCCCTTTTAGAAGTGTCTATATATGTTCGGTTGTGTTCGGTTGGCAAATTAGTGATGGCAACTAGAACGGGAAATCGATTGTAGGGAATCGGTGCTAGGATCACTTATTAGTAGACTGGGTCTTTTTGGCAGAGTTAGTTGTGGCTTCAATTTTCCTATTCACTTCATTTTGGGATGGAGACAGAAGAGCCATTGCTACGCTAAGTATCAAACACGAACTGTACTGCTTGAGTAAAAATTTGCCCCGTGGAGCTGAAGCCTGAAGGCGTGAAAACTCCAGCAAAAGGGAGGGCCCTTGTTCTCTGCTTGTCATCGTGCCGCATCGTGCCGCACGTAGGCCGTAGAGGCGAATCACGCGACATCGTTATGCATGGAAGTAGTTCTCTTTGGTGGTCTACATATACAACACTGGAAAATGCCCGGTCGAGCTGAAGCCTGAAGGCGTGAAAACTCCAGCAAAAGGAAGGGCCCTTGTTCACATCGATGAGAGCACGATGAGGCAAAGCAGCTGGGTTGGCGATGCGTGCTCGCGGCGCGCAAGCGTAGGCCGTAGAGGCGAATCACGCGACATTGTTCACATTTTCCAGTGTTGTATATGTAGACCGCCGCCACTATTACATCCTCGCTCAACCAAGTAATTTCAACAACAAAGTAATTTCAGCTGGCCCGTATCGGGTCCCTCCATTGTGAGACCACATGGTCACTCAAAATCAATGTACAACCAAACATCAGTGTATACCTTCAACCAAACACCAGTAACATGAACATCAAGTGGATTAACTGACTTCTACATCAGTTGATGAAAGAGCCCAATGCAGAAAAATGCTGCCAACCACTAGAGGGCAAATCAATAAAAAAACGCATCTAAATATGCATTCTATATACAAATACAAGGTTAATAGAAGATCGTAGTCGAATCAAATTCATGTAAATCGCACAATCTTTGGACATTGACACGTCTACAAGAGGTTTGCATAAACATTCTCCAATAAGATATAGGCGATTCACCATATTGACAGGATATATTTCGATGCAAAACACTTAATTCTCAGCATTCATCAGACAACAAAGAGAACTACTTCCATGCATAACGATGTTCATCACAAGATAAACCGGTTCACATAAGGCACAGTAATACCCCAAACACTTGAAAGTCATGTTCCACAAAGCAAAATAATAAGATAGGCTAAAGCAAAACGTCTGGATCCGCATTCCCACTGTGGATCCCACTTAAGCAACGGCCTCGAGGAAAGCTTTGCCAGGAGCACGCTTCTCAAGTCTGCCGTGGTTGCCGAGCAGCTGCAAAAGGTCAGGAGAAGATAAAATTAGATTATGATCTGGCTACTATGACCTGCCCTCAATAGGTGAGGACAAAACATTAGAAGGATGCTCAGAGATGCAAGGTAACACAGGGATTAAGCATAAATGAATGTCGTCCAAAATAAGCTTGCCTCTATAAATGAGGCCAAGGAAAAGCAATAGGTACACCTCAAAACATGCATTATCCAAGGAAAATTATATCTACTGACCCAAAACCAATTCAGAGACCATATCTACACAAAATGTAGATGTCAAGAAGCTGTACCTTTGCGTTGACACCATCAGGAACAATTCTACCCTCACTCTTGTACTTCAGGTAGTCAGCACGGCTGAACTTGGTGAAGCCCCTAAACAAGATAGTGCAAAATGTTAAAACCAATAATTCAATACAATTAATGCAAGCTATCAGATAATGACATTATAGTTTCGCAGCATCGATGAATGTATTATGCACTCACCACTTTCTGCTCTCAATGATCTTTTGGCGGCCAGGGAACTTGAACTTGGCGCGACGCAGAGCTTCACTGGCATGGGCAGCATTGTTGTCCTTGCACCGCACAGAAAGAAGGACCTGACCAATGTCCACCCTAGCGCAGGTACCCTGAGGCTTGCCGAAGGCACCCCTCATTCCAGTCTGGAGCCTATCAGCCCCGGCACATGAAAGCATCTTGTTGATACGAAGGACATGGAACGGGTGAACCCGGACCCTAAGGTGGAAGGCATCCTTTCCTGCAGACTTGGTCATGTACTTGTTGCAGGCAATACGGGCAGCCTCAAGAGCCTCACTGGAGACATTCTCCTTCTCCCAAGAGACGAGGTGCACACAGTAGGGGAACTCATCAACACCCTTCTTCTTCATCCCAACATCGTAGATCCTGATCTTGGGGTCAGGGACACCACGGCAGTACCTGGACTTGGGGTATGGCTTGTTCTTGATCTGGCGGTAGCACCTCGCAGGCCCTAACCAAGTTTCAAAAACAAAAACACAAAAGCTCGTTATTAATAATTTTCTGGTTGCAACAGAGCACATTATATTTCATTGATCATGCACCAGCATTTGGTTTACATGAAGCACGCAAAATGAGCATATGCAGTGCAGCCAGTTAGATTGGTTCTACAGTGTTGATCCATGGCAAACAAAAGAACACTAAATGTATACTAGTTAAAAATCCATGAACTATGACTATTAAGCCCATTTTGACAACAGAAAGCAACTATACGAGGAGACTACAAACATTAACCCTAACCCAAACATGATTTTCCAATTAAGAACAATAAAAATCAATTGATGCCGTGTTCTACCAGTAGTCAGACAAGTCCTAAACTATGGGGCCATGTTACTTGGAACAGATCACCCCCTCAGTACAAAAGAAACGAACACCGAAAATCTGGTCGAATAAAGCACATGACCGTGCTCTGTTAAACGAAGACGCGATACTAGGCAACCACAAATTTATAGTTTCACAAATTAACTAAGCAATAAACAACAAATACTGGCCCGTGTAGTAACACCACGAATCATCGAAATTACCAACCCGATTTCGCACAACTATCGCGGATCCAGTCAGAATTGCACCGGATGAAGAGAGAGAGCCTTATTGAAACAAGCAGCCACGACAAACATCGCAGCATAAGAGTACAGGTGAGCTGAATCGAAAACGCGAACTTACTTCTGCCCATGGCGACGGCGGTTGAGGGAGGCAGGCGGCGGCGGCGGCGGCGTTGGGGGCGAAGAGAAGGGAGGCGGCTAGGGCTTTGAGGGGAGCGAGGGGGCACTTTATATAGAGAGCGCGGACGCGGAATGGGACCGTGCCGCAGTGGGTTTTGTGCGTCACGGCATGCGACTGGCAGACGCTGGGCCGTGGGAAGATTGGACCGAAAAAGATACAAGAGAGCCCAGTAAAATTGGCGACTCCTTTCCTTCCTCTCAAGGTCAGCCCATGCGTCATGCGGAGTAATCCCTTCCGGAGGAGAGGCCCAGGTTACAATTGACTTGTGAGTTCCCACGTTAGCAAACTATCCATTTTTTTTTTGAGCCTCAACCCTTCAAGTACAAGCTGTAGTATCTGAACTCACGCACTAACTCACACCACCACACACACAAACTCACACACGCACACCCTA
Organism: Chrysopogon serrulatus; assembly: GCA_015844335.1. NCBI lineage: Eukaryota > Viridiplantae > Streptophyta > Magnoliopsida > Poales > Poaceae > Chrysopogon > Chrysopogon serrulatus. The sequence continues at coordinate 41,235 of JADLZL010007456.1, read as the reverse complement.
GTGCGCAAGCTAGACCAACACCTATACGAAGAGACTTGCACGTGGCTAAGAGATATCCAAAGTCCTCAAGGCTTCGCACATGACAGGCACGTCATCTTGACCATTGTGGCGCATCCACGTGTGAGGCAACTGAAATTATTAGAAACAACTGTTCCGGTGGGAAAATCACGTCTGAGCCGGCGCTCGAACCGTGACCGGCAGCCTCCACCACCGGAGGACTGACCACTCGAGCAACTGCTCGTTCCCAGCAAACTAGTCCATTGGGTGTATATGAACCACCTAGTTTCATTCTTGAAGCCAGGTGAACAATGTACATCCTCTGTATAGGAAATAAAATATATTTTTAATAAGAGTTAGGTCAAACATTAAAAACATAAATCATAAATAACTTTTAAATTTATTGAGTTTGGAAATGTGAAAATGATATGAATAGATTTGTCTTAAAAAATATTTTTATAAAAGTATAAATATATCATTTTGTGATGAGTATTTTATAAAAATATGAAGTCAAAAGTTATACTTTGGAGACCATGTTACTGTCCAAAATGACTTCTAAATCCTATATGGAGGGAGTAATCTTGTTTTCAAATCGATAAAGTGCATCAGATGGCTTCTCTCAAAAAAGATGATTGAACAATTAGCTTATACAATGGGTTGTCTTTTAAGTTGTCTACTAGTAATTTAATTACTCTTAATTTGTGCAATTAACAAGAAAAAATTTTTGGTAGTTGTATCACAACATTAAATTGTAAATCATAAAATCATTGTCTTATGGTCCTAAATTTTTGCTCATGTGTTGATTGCATCATAAAACGACCACCTATTTTACTCACTTTCCTCTCTTTCCTCCTGGTCATCAAAGATCTTATGTAGTGTTGCATGAGGCAAGACCTCTTTTTCTCACCTTCCACTCTATTTACATCAACAAAAGTCCTATTATGACATTGCGTGAGACAACCTTTAAGACTACTAACAAATAGTAATGTATCTACGCTCTATCCTAAGTCTAAGTATACAAGGAACATAGTAATATATATTTTCTCACGAAAGAAATATAGATAGCTACACTTCCACTGTTGAGAACTCGGTCCACAGAACCTGGATATTTGCCTTGAATTTTTCAAAGATATATATGTTTTTAGTTGACATTACCACATACGCACTCACATCACCATGCAAGCACAACTCTGGTGTCGATAAAGAACATTATGGAGGGAAACACTCAAATGCGTTTTGAAAGTTAATAAACCTACTATTGAACACAAGAATATATTTAGGCATTGAACGGTTGGACACCCCCACACACAAAAGAATGCATTATATCAGTTGCAATTGGTATGTCGAATGCATGAAGATTGCCAAATCTTTGTTCATTATAAGGGCTCCTGAATAACATGAGGGAATTGTATGGACACATCCCTTATATCAAACTATATTTTAATGGTATTATTTGAGTATTGATGCTCTCTTATATTAGGATACACCAACAATGGATGATGGGCGCAAAGCTAGCGTTCGAGTCTCCAGGATGATGAGCTTTACGATAACACGTGAGTATGCCAATTGAGACAATATAGTTAATAATACAATTTAGAGACTATTTAGCTAGGCTCTCACAGCTGCTCAACTGTATTTTTAGTTTTTGTGGATGGTAGCCACCGGTGCATGTCTAGAAAAGTGGAGGTGCTTTTCAAACACATCAGCCCTGGTCTGTACTAGGAAGTAATAATAGGAAGAAGAATTGCAAAGTAAATTTATCTTCCTCAAGATTAATCACATGATGAAGACTGAAGATAAGCTATATTAATGAAATTTCTGAATGCTCATGTTTGTAGGCTAGGTCTAATTGTCTAAATATTGGGAGTACATGTGTAATGCTAGTTTGTTTCGTGAACGAACACACATCTATGGTCTACAATATTCCTTGTAGTGGTCCTTCCTCTTTAGAAAGAAAAGAAGTCATGTTGAAGTATTACTTGTGTCATGAAAAGTGAATGACTATTGAGTAGGGATGAAAATAGGAATATCCATCTGTTGAAAAGGGGTTAAGATATTAAATATATGTAGGGATGGTTATCTTTGGGTCTAAGGAAAAACAATACAAATGTGTAAAATAGACTCAATCCTTACTGGTTTTATGGGGTGTTTTGCCAATGTGTGTCATATATATACTCCCTCTCTCCAAGAAAGGATGCAACTATGGGCTACGTGTTAGATAAAATAGTTCATGTTTGACTAAATTTCTAGTGAATAGTATCTATAGCTATAGATCCAAATTAACTTATTATGAAAATATATTTCATAGTTAATCTAATAATATTTATTTGATATACTAAAACATAACATTATGCTAGAATTGCATGGCACCTCGGCAAGGGCACAACATGGTAGCACACACATGTGCATGCATGTGGTTGTGGCATGATAGGGTAAATGCAGCGACGTGCTCAAACCTTTCACAAATTAGTGGTAAAATCTAGCTAGTAAAACCATGAAAATTTTGCAAAACATGCACATCTCGAGGTTACCAAATAAGTGTACAACATGCAAAACCTAAAAAATAGCATGTAGATGTCCACGATGTTCGGATAATGACTTGTCGTATATCAATACGTCATCACAATAAGACCATCACAAATTTTCTAATAAAAAATAACATAAAACCTGTCCATTAACCACTGAAAATATTTGCATGCATTAGTCAAGCTAGAAGGCATTACTAACCATTCGCATGAGCCGAAGTTGGTTCTAAAACTAGTTTTCCACTAGTCAATTAGGCCTTTTGTAGTGTGGTAGTGATGCCACAAATAAATGGGCCCTATGTACAGTAATAAGCACCAATGTCCACTTATGTAGTGTGAAAAATCTTTGGAAGCGAAGCTGACCTGACACAGTTGGAACACATGGTATTATTGCAGGTACTACTTTATGGTGGGTATGTGACCAGTGTTCTGCCAAGCCACAGTGAATAATTATTTTTTATATTTTAGGCTTTCAACTTTTCTAGCCTTCCAACTTTTCTTGCAATGTTGGAAGTGATGCCCAAACACTCTCTCTCCTCTTTTGGGCATCACTTCTTGACCACACTGCAGAAGGCCTTAGCTTATATCTTATCTGGTGATATTTATTTGACAAGTTAACTTTAGAAAATAAAAACAAAAATCACAGATTGGCTTGTCTTCGCATTCCAAAATTGTCACTCTAGTAGCTGACTAATCTGTTCGGCTGCGGCCTGCAGCGTTGCTGCTACAATGTCTGTGAGAGAAGTCATCAAACGAACAGGCAGGCACTAGGCATGCTCGAGTTCACTCATTTCGTCTAATAAAAATTACAGAAATCACAAGAAATAAAATAAAACACAGATGATCTGGCCCGCCAGCTTTCCACGGCGCATCCGACGCAACACGGACACCGCTCCCCAACGGCTAGTTGTGGTCCGGTAACCCCACCGGGCAGCGCACGATACCGTCCACCAGCCCATGTGGCGCCCCGCGCATCCGTCCATCACGGATCAGCCGGTCGGATCGACCCGACCGCTTCGCTATCGTTTTCCTCCCCCTCCCCTCTCGGCTCTCCTTCCCCACCGCGGCGCGGCGCACCCCACCGCCTCCCCGGTTTCAAAAGTTTTCGAATTAATTCCAACGGACGGCACAGTCACGCGCATCCATCCGCCCGCATCTCATCTTCTCGTCTCCTCCTCCCTTCCTCCCCCACTCCTCCCCGCTCTCGATTCCCTTGATCCAGCTCGCAGATCGGCGGCGTCTCGCCGGAGTAACACGCAGCAGCAGCAGCGGTAAGAGGCCATGGAGATGTTAAAGCGGAACCTGAAGCGGCAGGCGTCGCGCTCGCTCTCCGCCTTCGCCGGCGCCGCATCCCCGCGCGCCGCCGATCAGGAGAACCTCCACCCTAACCTCGCGTCCGCGCGGCCGGCGTCGCCCGCCAAGGGCGCCTCCTCGCCGCGCCCCAAGCAGCCAGCGGCTCCGCCCGCGGCCACCGCCGAGGAGGATCACTCCAAGGCCGCTACCACCGCGCCGGCCGACGACGAGCCCTCCGTCAAGGTAGTGTGCCATTGATGCATGGCTTCACCCGATTCGGCTTCCTGCCATTGTAATTTGAGATCTCGGGGTGTTGCAACTTGCGAGTTTGTTCCTGATGTGTGGGGATGCACACAGGTGGTAGTGAGGGTGCGTCCGACGGTGAGCCGCCCGGTGGACGGCAAGGATCTGTGGTTCGTCCGCAAGACCGCCGCAGACTCAGTCGCTGTCGGCGACCGGTCCTTCCCAGTGGATGGCGTCCTCGACGACAGGGCCTCTCAGGTATACAAGCAAGCCTAAAACCCATCACACCGAGTAGCATGGCCCAGCCGTGCGCGACTCTGAATGAATTCTGCGAATTGGTGGTTGTTTGCAGGCCGACGCGTTCGATCTGGTAGGATTGCCCATGATCGAGAACGCTCTGGCCGGATTCAACACATCCCTCGTCTGCTATGGCCAGGTATTACTACTTTAATCCAAGTGGTCCGTTTCGTGATCTCGGCTCCTCGGTTCCTGTTGCTGATGCTTGTATGTGTCCGATGCTACTAGAGTGGCACCGGGAAGACGTACACCATGTGGGGCCCTCTCGGCGCCATGGTTGACAGTGGCTCTGACCATGCTGACCGGGGCGTTGTTCCTCGGGTTTTCCAAAACCTGTTCTCTCGAATCCAAAGAGTAAGGAGATTCTTCACCCGTCCTTTCTTTTTTTGGTAAATTGTGAGTGATCTTGTTTATTTGATGTTGCCCCTTCCATGTGTAGATGCGAGAGAGTTCTCCTGAGAAGCAGACGAGCTACCAATGCCGTTGCTCGTTCCTCGAGGTATGCAGCGATTTGGTTGTTTTCAACTGAACCTTGTCTTGGAAATGGTTTCTAGAGCTGAAAACAGTAATAATAACATGTATGATATGCTTTTCCAAATGTTACAGGTACATAATGAGCAGATCAATGATCTGTTGGAAACCATCTCAGCGTGACCTGCAGGTACATTCGACAAGAAAATTATCCTGAAATCGCAGTTGCTATTAGTTTGTGCAGATATCTCATCCAACTTCACTCTTTTTAGATAAAAGAGAATGCTGGCAATGGTATCCATGTTGAGAATTTGACTGACGAGTACGTGTCAACAGTAGAGGATATCAATCAGATCTTGATGAAGGTACAAGATAACTTCCAATTCATGTTGTTCTCTCTATGTTCCTCCTGGACAGTGGATGCTCTGGTCAGGCATGAATAATGGGTTTGCATGTTTATCTTACAATTATTGCTATTGGATTTGCAAGTTGGCAATATAGAAATAATTAAAGAAATTTCTAAATTATTGGAGTGTTTGATTAATTTTTTTCTAAAGTTAAGTATTTGTCTGGAGCAAACTTTTGACCACTTATCATGTGTTCTAGATAAACATTTTTATGCTTCCGTAAAGGTTATAGCTGGAGAATAGAATAAATCCAATATTACGATCTCAAGTCATGATAGAACAGATTTCACCAATAAGAGTAACAAAAAAGTTTGTCATTTAGTTTCTCTTCTATTATTTTTTGAACTGCAATCTTTTCATCTCTACATTGTTGTGGAATTGAAACCAAGATACCACGCTAGTAATAACAGCAGCAGCTACCGCATCTGTGTTTTGTTTACCATAGTCATGGTGTTATTGTGGCTATTGTTGATTAGTCTGTTTTGAAAGGATTCTTCTCTTGATAGTAGGATAGTTCTTTGGATTAGTGTTCTCATGATAACCTAGTTTATTTTTCTTTACAGGGACTGTCAAACAGAAAAGTTGGCACCACCAGTATGAACTTGAAAAGTTCCCGCTCTCATGTGATATTCACCTGCATTATTGAAGCATGGAGCAAGGTACATGCTAATTTATTTATTTATTTATTTATTTATTTATTTATTGCTAGTTCTAGGTTCTTTGTTGCATATTGTAATAACTGTCAGCCTTTCTAAATCTCAGGATTTCACCTTCATATTCTGTCTTATTATACATCAGATGTTTATGGGATGTGCATCTGCTGATTTATCTTTTGGATTTGCTTTCTTCAATTGACATTGCAGGGGTCATCAAATGGGTTTAGCAGTTCAAGAACTAGCAGAATTACCTTTGTTGACCTTGCTGGTCCTGACACTGATGAACTTGATGGTGCAGCAAAGCATTCCACAAAGGAGGAAAGACATCTTAAGAAGTCTCTTTCAAGGCTTGGGTATGTAAACCTGTAATTGCTTCTTTGATATTTTTTTCCGCTAAACTTGATTCAGTATACCAAGACCACTGTTCATCATTTATTTTATTTTTTATTTGTGCACCTAGATTAGTTTCCCTGTCTTGATGTCCTATGGGCCTCTGAATGCAATATGCCAAGTTGCCCTTTTTTAAGGAAAAAAAATGTATGGTCGAGATACTCCACTGTGAACAAAAATATTTAGAAAAGCTAAAGGCTCATACCTGCATGCTGTCATTTCAGGAAGCTAGTCAACATTCTTTCAGAAACTCCAGAGTCCCATAAAGTTGATTTACCATATGAGCAATCCCCTTTGACACATGTGCTGAAGGATACACTGGGTGGCAACTCCAGGGTTATATTTTTGTGTTCGATTTCTTCAGAGCACAGGTACTTTCTGTTCTTGTGTTCCATTTATGCCTTTTATTACATACTCTTGTGTTGATCAATACATTGGGAATTGCAGATGCAGATCTGGAACTTTAAGTACACTAAGATTTGGTGAGCGAGCAAAGCTAATGCCAAATAAACCTTTGATAAATGAGATATCAGAAGATGATGTTAATGGTTTGAGCGATCAGATACGTCAGTTAAAGGTATTACCTCATAACCTTAGCCCTCAGAACTCATAAGCATGTAGAATTACCTGCAATCTGCACTGCTAATTATTTAATTTCTTGCAGGATGAACTCATAAGAACAAAGTCTGGAGACACCACAATTTGCAAGGCTGGATACTTCAGTGCACAAAGTGCCCGTGAAAGCTTGCATACTTTGCGAGTGAGCCTCAACCGCTCTCTTATCTTGCCTCACATAGAAGTTGATTCAGAGGAAGAAATGGATGTTGATGAAGAAGATGTGCAAGAACTGCATGATCAAATTAGCAAGCTTCACTCTTCATCTGAAGATACATTTGATGACTTCATGGATGCAGAGAGTGGAGATGAAAACACTCCTTGTTCTATGGGAAGACGTGAAGAAGACCAAGTTATCTTAGATGATTTTGAAGGTCCGCAACAGGAAGAGCACAAAGACGTATCTAACAATACAAATGCTAATGAAGACCTCGGTTCTGACAGAAAATCTAGTCTATCAATTAGTGCCTCCCCACGGTTGTCACCTATTCAGGATCCTACTTTGTGCTCTTCTCCAAAGATCCACAACAAGGCAAGAAAGAGCATCACTTCACCAGGGCTATCACCAAGCAAGCTTAGAGTATCTGACAGCCCAGGTGATAGAAATGTTGAAGTGTGTAGAAACAGTGCAGTTCGTTCCTCTCTACAATCAAGCAAGCTTAGCCCCACTGATTCACTGGCTGCAAGTCTCCAACGTGGCTTGCACATTATAGAGTACCATCAACAGAATCTAGCCCCACGAAAATCATTTATTGGTCTTTCATTTGACCATTTCGCGGTGAATCCTCGTCAGTCAGTAGCAAAAATCAGTTCAGCTGTTCAGGCATTACCTGAGGACCAAGGGAGAAATCTTTGTTCATCCTGCAAGAAGCCAATGAACACAAATGAGAATCAGACAGAAAACGTAAATTCAGACAAAAAGATTGTATTAGCCTTGGGTGCCACATCTAATGGATCATATAGCACTTCAATTAAGGTTTGTCTTGGTAGATTATTGAACTATTTTTATTCGATTTACATCATCTAGTTAACCATTTAATTTGACCAGGATGGCAACATAACTAAGGAAATTGCTTCCAAGAGAGAAACTGAGCTTGAAGCTTTATGTGAAGAACAAGCAGCAAAGATCAAGGAGCTGAGCACTTTGGTATGTACAGAGATGAATCAAATATACTTCAGACAGTTATTTCCCTTTCACTTACATTTTCATCTGTTGTTGTTGCAGATTGACCAATATAAGAACAGGTCAGAAGATGGCCCAGATTCAAATGGTATGGCACCTGCAGAAGAACTAACTAGTGAAGGCAAGGTTTCTGAACAATGTCATGAGTCACTCAATGTGAATGAGAGGGAGGCACTTCTTGCTGAAATCGAGAGTCTGAAGCAGCAACTCAAAAACCAGACTACTGTATCAACAACTGGTAGCCTTCTTGATCAGTTAAGGAACGGCAGCACAGACCAGGAGTATGAACTTGACAAAGAAAGGCAGAAATGGATGGAGTCTGAGAGCAAGTGGATCTCACTCACAGAAGAGCTGAGGGTTGATCTAGAATCAAACAGAATGCATGCAGAGAAGACCGAGATGGAGCTCTGCAATGAGAAGAAGTGCACGGCAGAGCTGGATGACGCTCTTCAACGGGCAATGTACGGCCACGCCAGGATGGTTGAGCATTATGTTGAGCTCCAGGAGCTGTATAACGATCTTCTCGAGAAGCACCGCCGAGTGATGGAAGCAATCTCTGAGGTGAAGAGGGCGGCTGCCAAAGCAGGCAGGAAGGGCTGTGGGACGGCCTTTGCTGCTGCCCTTGCCGCAGAGCTTTCCACGGTGAGGATCGACCGAGAAAAGGAGAGGGGTCAGCTGAAAGAACAGAACAGAAGGCTCCGCATTCAGCTGCGAGACACTGCTGAAGCTGTTCATGCTGCTGGAGAACTGCTCGTCAGATTGAGAGAAGCTGAGGAAGCATCTACACTAGAAAAGGTTAGTTTGAACTTGAAAACAGTCATGTCATTTGAGCACAGTATTCTTGTCTAGTTTATCGTAAAGGTGGTCAGGTGGATGGCAACTCAATATGTGTGTTTTGCCGTTTTGCAGGAGAGGAGTGCCGCGTTGTTGCAAGAGAACGAGAAGCTGAAGAAGCAGCTGGAGAAGCTGAGGAAGAAGCACGAGATGGAGCTGGAGACGATGAAGGTGCACCTTGCAGAGAGCCGGCTGCCGGAGTCGGCTTTGGGTGCCTTCTACCACCAGGAGAACGAGAGGACGCCAGAGTACTCGTGCGATGCCCCCTTGACGCACGACGACGATCAGTCCTGGCGGGCTGCGTTCGCTTCTGCGTACAGTGACTGAAGTTACCTGATTTGATTGATTGGGAGTTGAGGCTCGTCAACTGAAGACTGGTTGACAATTGGGACATGGGCATTTCTTCGACCTTTGCTTGTATGTTTTTTTAATTCATGACTGTGGCTGGGCAAATTTTTTATGTATACTGCTTGTATGGAATCTTAATTTGAATTGCATCGTCGAGTTTCATATAGTCTCTGGAATACAGCGAGTATTTTTTTTATTGCCCTACCTGTTTCTGCTGGCTTGCACATTTGGTCATCCCATGTGCTACCATCATCCTGCCAAAATTGCAGCATCTGCACGACAACAACACAAACACACACAGGATAGGACCGTGGGGTGAGGGCGACGCCACCGGCAAACGGATAGGGTCGCGGCCCAAGCGCACAGGAAAACCTAGATAATTGCTCCGGTAGTCACCTTGACTAATGAGTGGTTGTAGTAGTTTACAACCTGCGGCACATCAGGGAACTTGCTGGGCTCGGATGACATTCCTCTAGGGTTGATGGCTTGATGCGGTCAATTGTTCCATCAGTTGAGTGCAAGCCCTTGGGTGATTAATCCCATCTGCAGCTCCGGCAATCCCATCGCCGGTGGCGGCACGAACAGCTCTGCTTCCGTTCGACTGTTGCTAAGCTGTAGATGTAAGTGACGCTTCGAAGCATTCCGACTTCGTGTTCATTCATGTCACCTGCTATTTCTCCCCTTTATTTTGCTCTGCAGAAGTTCATACTGTCTGATTTATTATCATCGTTTCTTGACCACTAATAATTCATCCCATTGTTTATATTGTTTCATTCCTTGAACCATTGGGACTCGTTGCTTAGACCCACTGTTCTTCCCTGTAGGAGCACTGCAATCTGCATTGTTCATCTTTTTGCCATGAATCCTCCATTGTCTTTCCTATGAAACAAAATAACATGCATTTCCCCCCATCATACTGTATAATGGAAAAGGTGCTACATGTTTTTAAATTGTTATGTTTCCACAATTCCACTGTACTCATTCCCTATATATTATAATAAAAAGAAGAAAAAAAAGGTGCTACAGGACTTAAGAACTGTCTGAAGTTTCCTCCCATTTCGTCTCAATACGCAGTCATTATTTCCTCTTCTTTTGCTCAGGGAACAGCTGCATCTACGATCACATCGTACACCCAAGACAAAACGAGAGAAAGCTACCATGGCTGAGGCAGCGCTAGTGGTGGCTGGCTTGCGATTGGCCGTGTCACCAATCCTGAAGAAGCTCCTTGCTGACGCTTCAATCTACCTTGGTGTGGACATGGCCAGTGAGCTCCATGAACTTGAGACCACCATCATGCCACAGTTCAGCCTGGTGATTGAAGCGGGTGAGAAGAGTCCCCACAAGACCAAGCTAGAGGCATGGCTCTGGCAGCTCAAAGAAGAGTTGTACAATGCCGAAGACCTGCTCGACGAGCACAAGTACAACCTTCTCAAGCGCAAAGCAAAAGGAAGGAAGGATTGCTTGCTGGGACTGGGACTTTGTGCCTCCTCCACTACAACAAAAACCCTGAAGCCTTTCTGCGCTGCGACAAGCAGGGCATCCAATTTCCTCCCAGGGAACTGAAAGATGATTCAACAGCTGAATGAACTGAAGGCCTTGTTAGCAAAAACTAAGGACTTTCGTGAACTTCTTGGCTTACAATTACAAGCTGGTTGTAGCACAGAGAAGCCTTCAGGAACAACTTCAGCTGTCCCTCCATCCACATCACTAGTGCCTCCGAGAGTGTTTGGTCGCGACACCGAACGCGACCGTATAGTCAATCTTCTCATCAAGAAGCCTGCTGCTGCTAATTCTTCTTCAGCTAGATACTCAGGTTTGGCCATTGTTGCGCATGGAGTGCGGGAAAATCCACACTGGCACAGTATGTCTACAATGACGATAGGGTCAAGGAACATTTTGATGTCAGGATGTGGATTTGCATCTCACGGAAGCTTGATGTTTATCGTCACACTCGAGAGATTATCGAGTCCGCAACAAATGGAGAGTGCCTTCGTGTTGATAACATTGATACTCTCCAGTGCAAATTATGGGACATACTTCAAGAGTCTAAGAGATTCCTGCTTGTCTTAGATGATGTCTGGTTTGAAGAATCCAGTGACGAGAAGGCATGGGACCTACTGCTGGCTCCTCTAGTTTCTCAGCAAGCGGGAAGCAAGGTTTTAGTAACCTCTCGACGAGGGACCTTCCCATCTGCTTTTCACTGTGAAGAAGTGATTCGTTTGCAAAACATGGATGACATTCAGTTCTTAGCACTCTTCAAACACCACGCTTTCTCTGGAGAGGGTATCAGAGACCAATTGTTGCACGTAAAGCTAGAAGAGATTGCAGGGAAGATAGCTAAAAAGATTGGACAATCTCCCCTAGCAGCGAAAGTTTTGGGCTCCCAGTTGAGCAGGAAAAAGGATATCACTACATGGAAAGATGCTATGAGGATTAACACCTTGCAAGAACCAATGGAAGCTCTCCTCTGGAGTTATGAGAAATTAGACCCACATCTGCAGTGGTGCTTTTTGTATTGCAGCTTATTTTCCAAAGGCCACAAGTACAAAAATGAGTTGATTCACCTCTGGGTGGCAGAGGGACTAGTTGATCCATGCAACGATGGTAGGAGAGTTGAAGATATTGGAAGGGATTACTTCAATGAGATGGTCTGTGGATCTTTCTTTCAACCAGTCACGAGAAGATATTTTGGTAAGTTGATCTTCTTCATGACTTGCAGAGTCACTCTCTAGAGAAGATTGCTTCAGATTAGAAGATGATAAGGTGGCAGAAATACCATATACTGTTCGTCATCTATCTCTTCGTGTTGAGAACGTGATAAAGCATGGACAAAGTATCTGCAAGCTACATCATTTACGCACTATTATTTGCATAGACCCACTAATGGATGATGTAGATGATGTTTTTCTTCAAATACTGCAAAACTTGAAGAAGATGCGTGTACTACATTTGTCATGTTACAACAGCAGCAAGTTGCCTAAATCTGTCAGTCAGTTGAAGCACCTTCGCTATTTGAACCTCACCAAAACATTAATTTATGAATTGCCTAGTTCATTGGGTACTCTTTACCATTTGCAATTGCTTCAGTTGAATCACGAAGTCAAGAGTTTGCCTAACAAACTCCGCAATCTAAGTAAGTTACGCCATCTTGAAGGGTATGATGACAGAATAGATGTGATGTATGAAAGAAATCTTCCTCAAATTTCCAATATAGGCAAGCTAACTTCACTTCAAAAACTTAATTATTTTTCTGTCCAAAAGATGAAGGGATATGAGTTATTTCAGCTGCAGGACATGAATGAGCTTAGTGGCAGTTTAAAGCTCACAAATCTTGAGAATGCCACTGGAAAGTACCAAGCCTTGGAGTCAAAAATGCATCAGAAGTTTTACATTAAAGAGTTACATTTTGTCTGGAGCTCAGGGAATGAAATGGATGCAGATGATGGTTTACACTTGGAGGTTCTAGAAGGTCTGATGCCACCTTCTCAACTTGAGGGCCTCACACTTGAAGGTTATAAATCTGCTACTTACCCAAGCTGGTTACTTGGGGGTTCCTATTTTGAGAATTTGCAATCTTTTGGGCTTGTTAATTGCTGTGTGTTAGAAGGCCTGCCACTTGATACCAAGCTCTTTCAGGATTGTTCAAAATTGTTGCTTGATAATGTTCCAAATCTGAAGATTTTACCTTGTCTGTCAGCAGGCCTTACACATTTATCAGTGGTCAAGTGCCCTCTGCTTATGTTTATTACCAAAGACGAGCTGGAACAGCATCATCAGAGGGAAAACATGATGAAGACAGAGCACTTGGCATCACAATTTGCTTTGATCTGGGAGGTAGACTCAATGTCACATATTAAGGAGGCGCTACATGTGGAGCATTCATCTCTGACACAACTAATGCGACAGACGGATCATGACATATCAAAACATCTTCAAACCATTGAAAGCGCTCTAGAAGAAGAAAGAGATGAAGTATTGATGAAAGAAAATGTTATCAAGGCATGGCTATGTTGCCAAGAGCAGAGGATAAGGCTCATTCATGAAAAGAGCATTGGGCAACTGCTGGTTCCACCATCAGGACTTAATGAACTTTATCTTTCGTCATGCAGTCTTACAGATGGAGCATTAGCTGTTTGCCTTTGTGGCCTCAATTCACTGAGAATTTTGGCACTAGAACAAATTATGGCTTTAACTGCTCTTCCGTCAGAAGAGATCTTTCGGCAGGGGACAATGCTTAAGTTATTGTCCATTGCAAGTTGCTGGTGTCTCAGATCGCTAGGGGGCTTGAGAGCTGCAGCATCTCTATCGCGTCTTAAATTAGCTTCGTGCCCTTCTTTAGAGTTGGCACAAGGATCAGACTTTATGCCATTATCCATTGAAGATTTCCATGTATTCAACTGCATGCTTGAAGCCGAAATTTTCTGCAGTGACTTGCAAAACCTAAAAACTGTTGGCTTGTTTGATTGCAGAAGCTTGGCGTCCTTGTCCATTGGTCATCTGACATCCCTCGAATCATTTAGCCTATATCATATGCCAGATTTATGTGTCCTTGAAGGATTGTCTTCCCTGCAACTTCATCACGTACATTTGATAAATGTTCCGAAGCTTACTGTCGGTTGTATCTCACAGTTTCATGTCAAAAGATCACTCTACGTTAGTAGCTCCATACTGCTCAACCACATGATCTCAGCCAATGATTCTGCATTTCTAGTGTTTCTCTCTCTTGAAAGCTGCAAGGAGCAATCAGTTTCATTTGAAGAATCGGCAAATTTCTTTTCTGTTGAGTGCCTTAGACTATGTGGGTGTGAAATGGCATCCTTACCAAGAAACCTGAAGTGCCTCTCCAGTCTGAAGAAACTCGATATCTATGACTGCCCTAATATATCATCTTTGCCGGATCTGCCATTGTCAGTCCAGCACATATGCATATGGAACTGTAAACTCTTGAAGGAGAGCTGCCGTGCACCTGATGGAGAAAGCTGGCCAAAGATTGCTCATATCCGCTGGAAGGAATTTCGATGAAGCTCGCTTTTTTCAGTCTCATTAGATAACAGGAAACGGATGGAAAGGTAAAGATTTTCCTCTGATTCATCCTGAAATACTAGCACTATACATGATTTATTTCATTCAGTCTTGACATTTCAAATATTTCATGTTCTGACAGCAACCACGAGATCAATTCTGTGGAATGCAGAAACATTTCCAACAGCCACCACGAGTTATCTGTACATCAGATTTTAGTTGACAATGTGCCGCATTTGGCTAGTAGTCATTTATGTGATGTATTAGTGTGATGAACTTGCTACGCTAAATTGCTCATGTCTTCAACAAAACCAACCTTTTTTTCGAGCTTGTTATTCTATGGTGTACAATTAAGAAGTCTATTCTGCATTCTTTGTAATCTATACAGCTCTGTAGTCAGTATGCAGCTATCGAGTTATTGTGCCAGTTTTCTGTTGAAACACCACCAGGTCAGCTGATGATGAGTCACAACTCACAATCACGTCATTCATCTTCCTTGATCCCAATAATTATACAAACAAAACAAACTTATCCAGAGACAAACAAGCTGCAGCAGACCAAATCTCAAGAGAATTTGCATAGCATGGTTCCTTCTACTAATGTTCATATTTAGATAACTGTCATTAACTCAAGGAAAAAAATGGCATGCAAGGTTTACACACAAATCATCTGTATTCATCATCTCCTCTGTCAACCAGTCAACAGCAAATGTACAACATGTGACTTGTGAAAATTGTTGTTTGTTCTCAATGTTGCTTCTGTTGCAAATATGCCTTGGGAGCACCTCTACATGGAAAACTTTGTACTGCAACAGCTGGACAATGATGAGTTTCTCCTGCACAGGAGTAAAAAAAAAAAGAAAATTCTTGCAAAATTTTGTCCTCAGCTCGTGGCATATGAAACTCTTTGATTCTTCAACTGTGGTGTTATTTGGTATTTTCTCTCGTTAGGGGGTACATTGTAGAACTCTGCCAGGTACTCCAAAGCTTCATGATTCCCATCACAAACCTTCCAAAGTGATGCGACTTCCCCCGGAGCAACCGTGCCCCACTCCTGGCAATCATTCAGAAAGTCCAGCAGCTTGGAGTAATAAGAATCATAGTTGAGGAGCAAGAACGGGACCGGAAGCGCTGATCCAATCCTCTCCAGTTGAATCAGTGTCAAGATCTCAAACAACTCGTCCAGTGTCCCGACCCCTCCTGGCAGTGCAACCACAGCGGTTCTGTCAGTAGGGCTGCTCTGCACCGCAGCATCCACCAGGCCATGCTTCCTTGCTGAGAAGAACCTGAAATCCAGCTTAGCTCATAGTGATTGCCATGTCTCATAAGTTGTGCACCCACTATCTGAATCTTATTTTTGCATCCTCATGAAAATTCAGGTACCTGCATGTGAGGTAGGTCTCTGGTGGCAGGTGAGGATGGAAGGCCGAGCTTGTCCATTCACCTGCCTCCTTTGCAATCTTCAAGCCACCGACCGGCTTGTCTGCCTCAAGGGCACCTTGGATGGCAGCATCCATGAGCCCAGGGCCAGCTCCAGTCCATGTGGTGCAATCGAGCAGCCGAGCTATCTGTCAATGCAAAGATAGTAGCTGAGCAAATGCAGAAAGATATGGTGTACTGTGTACAACGCCAATGGCTTTCGTGTCTACACTCCACAACTACTTCCAGTAGAAATGTCGAATTCGATGTAATGGCTCATGTCTGAATAGATTGTTTACGGTGTTCTCTACCTCTTCAAAGAACTATGTTAGCTAGGCCAAGAATATTCTGCTGAAACTAGTAGTACTGCTTGCCTCTCTGGCGAGATCGGTGGTTTGGAGGAAGTGCGGGTGCGTGGGCGGGACCCTGGATGAGCCGAGGTAGACGGCGCCCCTGCCGAGGCGGCGGACGAGGTCGAAGCACCGCGCCATCTCCTCCCTCACCTGCACAGGCAAACCAGGAGCCCAAGAGTGAGTCCACGGAGCTGGGATTGGCAGGAACGACGAGCGAGGGACGGGGCGGGGGGGATAGCAAAGGGGTCACCTCGCGGGGGCTACTCCTGGGAGGACCCAAGACCGAGCCGGCTTCCGCCTCCGCCTCCGCCTCGAGCTCTCCCAGTTGCCGCAGCCGCAGCCGGTCGTCGGACGCGGCGGCGATGGCGCCGCGGGGACGGGCTCCCCATCCGCCGCAGAGGCCAAGCGAGGCCGGCCACGGCGAACGCAGGCGCCAACAACAAGGAAGGGCATGGAGCTGGCTGTGCCTGAACCTGAGAGCGGGACGCAGCTGGGGTCCGAATTCGGTCCCAAGTACCGAGCTAGCCGCCGCCTCCATGGAAATGGATGGTGAGTGTCCTGGCGTCCTCGGTCAGTTCGCACTTCGCACCCCACTGCTCCAGTGCTCCTTGGATGCCTCAGTCCACGTCCACGCTACAGAATCCAGACAGAGCATTATTTATTTATTTAGAAACAGCATTTTTAAATTAACGGCATATTGGCACATTCGTCCGCTGCCGCAGTCAGTTGCCAAATTGCCTGTCAAAGTGTGAATATCTAACTTTGGGTGTGATGATGGCGCATCAAGAATTCAAGATATTCTCGGCCCATTGCTATAGTGCCAAACTCAAAGCGAACAAGCACTCCACTGCACATTGTATGCAGTGTAGCACTAGCAACCATATCAACAAATGCATAAAGATAGACAGCAATTTGACACGTTCTCTCCTCCAGAATTAGTAAAATTTCCCCCCTTCCAGCATATCAGATTGGGCTAAAGCCCTTCCATCCATACATATATGATATATATATAAAGTTGGGACCGTTGCTTCAACCTATGCATCCCCATGTAATCACTAAAACTCAATAAAATGTTTTGCATCCAACAGTTGCGCAAGACAGTGTTCCTTGTGTAGAATTACATGGATATTTTTTGCCGAAACAATGTGTTAATCACCATGCGGCAAGCCAGTCTTATTGTCTTATTCTGCTCCAGGAATAATGGTAACAGATGTTTCAATTGCTATCCCCCAATTCCTTGATGAACTTATCCTTCAGCAAGCTGTTTGATCCTGCCATTCTTCGCGACATCAGATCAAACTCTCCGCCGCTTCTGCAAATCAGAAGGAAAAAAAGGAACAGACAGTCAGAGACACTCAATCAAACTATGGTCACAAAAGCTGATTGGCCAAACTCGCTGACTTACGGGTCAAAAACAAGGCCCCCAGCTTCCTGAAGAATCACAGCTCCAGCAGCAACATCCCTGGAGGAAAATTAGCAGTTTGAGATGAACAAATGCACTTGATATTTTTGTTCAAAGCACTGTTATTAATGTGGTTAAACGTACCAGGGGCCACCAAATCCCATCTCATAACACAAATCAAGTCTACCACAGGCAACTCCACACATGTTTAAAGCCAATGAGCCACACATCCGTATGGATCGAATCTGAAAAAAAAAAAAAAAAAGAAAAGATGGCAGTTAAGAATGTCGATACTTGAACTGTTTTTGTATTCGAGGCAACTGATTTTGCTTTACAGAGTTTACCTTGTATAGTAGCTTGTTGATTCTGTTAGTTGTATCATCCACAGTGGCCTTGTCTCTTTTGGTTCCAGCCTGATCAATCAGTATAATCATCAGTTCAGTATTTCCAGTAGGTTCTTCTGAGTAAGAGATTCTAGTCTATCTAGGATGTAAATTGCCATCCACAGTCAAGAAGATGTACTACATGCAGTTACACAGGAGCATTTGTCATTCAAGCCAAAAATCAAGTCACAGCACCTATCAAAGTATCAAGAATGCCAAGAGATGAAATAAAAGGAGCATACATGGGAGCAGTAAGCCAAAATCAAGTCACAGCTATCAAAATAAAGCATGCCAGGTGAAGATATGAAAAAAAAAAAAAAAAAAAATATGCCAGGTGATAAAATAAAAGAGAATACAAGAATTAACTTTCTTCAATGATGCATTTCTTAGGATATTTGATTAAGAATCAGGAAACAAATACAGGTAGCACACCCAATTATTAGATGATAGTTCCTAATGATTTGGTAGCAGTTCTTTTCAAACTAGATTGTTATGAGATTATTGAAATTTTAAGAGGAACAAGCAGCAATAGAGTTCCTGTGTATGCTATCATCCTCTGGTGAAACAAACTTGACTACAGAAATATGACTATATTTCTTGTCATATGTGTAAACTGCATGGTTTAACTTAATTCTTGAGAGCACAGTTACCTCTGTTACCAGAAGAGCCTTCACTAACTCATCTTGAGATGATGCTGCATAAGAAGATGCACATATTCAAACTAGCACAAGCAGCTTGAGGGAAAAAGTGTGCAGGGAGCAACATGTTAAATCAGGGTATTACCTTTAATTGGAGAGCCATTTAGGAAAGCCCCTTTTCCACGAACCGCCGTGAAAAGCTAAACGGAACAAGCAGCTTGAGATTAGACTAACATCTTTACAAAATTCAGTGCCAAATATATCAGACAGTTAGACTTAGGGGACAGATTATATAGTGTTCTTCCACTCAATGCAACACTATATATGTGAACATTATGCTGGATGTTGAATCATTTAATACCTCATTCATGATGGGCTAAATGGAACAAGCAGCTTGAGATTAGACTAACATCTTTACAAAAGTCAGTGGCAAAATGTATGGGACAGTTAGAATTAGGGGGCAGATTATATAGCTTACTCCCACTCATTGCATTGCAACACCACATATGTGAACTGCAATCATCATTTAATAGTACCTCGTTCATGATGGGGTTGAAGACGACACCAACAGTGGGAATTTTCCCAATGGTGAGGCCAATCGAGACGCATACAAAAGGGAAACTGCAATGCAAGAGATCCGCACAACATTGAGATGAGAAGAGCAGACATGATTAGATGGCAGATTTAAACAAGAATAGTGCAGTGCAGTGCAGTGCAGGTAGGACTCCATTGTACCCATGGACAAAATTAGTGGTCCCGTCGAGGGGGTCGACGATCCAGGTGGGGTCGTCGGTGAGGTCGGCGGTGGCCCCGAGCGCCGCGGACGTCTCCTCCCCGATGAACTTGTGGTCCGGGAAGTGCTTCCGGAGGTGGTTGAAGACTAGGTCCTCGCAGGCCTTGTCCGTCTCCGTTACCAAATCCACCTGCCACCGGCGAGCAATGCGCAGCAGCGTGAGTACCAAATCCGCCCAATCCAATCGATGGGATGCAATGGTGTGGTACATGCATCAACACCGACATGGGGAACCGAAATCACCAGATGGATGAGTGCGATGGGGACGGAGAGGATACCTGGCCCTTGTGCTCGACGTTCTTGGTCTGGTAGAATCCCTTGCGAATGATCTGCTCAGGAAATCAGCAGCAACCAGTGAGGAGACGGGCCCAGAAGAAGAGTAAGAAAAGGCAGGGATTGCAGGAGGAGAACCTCGCCGGCGCTCTTGGCGGCTTCCACCGCCACGGCGAGGAACTGCTCCTCCGACATGCCGTGCCTCCGATCTCTCGCGCCCGTGATTTTGGTTTCGCCTGCTACGCCCAGCACCCCAGCAGCAATTCTGGCCGCTCGCTTCAACCCTCCTGGAGTCCTGGGTATAATGGAAAAGCAGGCGTGCTAGACGTATAAGGCCTTTGGTTGGGCCGTATCACAATTCATTCACAAGTCTATATACCGGCTAGATCCATCTAATTAACTATTAGCAATGTTAGCCGAAAAAAAAAATTGACTTTCTCAGTTTTAAATTATCATAGATCTGTTCTGCTTATCAGCTGGTTTATTAGCTGCTAACGGTGTTTTTCTCTTAAAAAATTAGTCATTTGCAGCTTATCAGGTAGCTTATAAGACATAGTGTACCCATATCTAAATCCGAGAAAACAATATAATCAATTGTTTTTGGATATATGTATGAATATATTTTTTAAAAAAAATACACATAAACGTCTAAATTCTAAAATTAACAAAATTATCACACGCGCTTTGCTATCAACGAGCATAGTACTATTTATCATTACAAGACTAATTAGCCATAAATATGGGTACCCATACTTAGTTGGAAGGTTGAACCAAAGTGCCCAAATTAGAGGTTGAAGTGAGTCATGCTAGAAAATACCTAACAAAGCCCTTGGGATTTCAAAAAGGCACATGAGCTCAGGGCAATTTGATCCAGATGATTCTGTGGCCGCGTTCTCATGAACATTCTAACTTCTAAGTGGTAACTCTCTCCTTGTTTGTGTCTGTTTTTTCTATCCATAGTATGCCATCCATCATACTCATCCCTTCTTATTTCAGAGTCCATTTCTCGTAGTGGCCCTTCTCCTGAGATTGGAGTACGCCATCCATCATACTCATCCCTTCTTATCTCGGTGTCCATTTCTCGTAGTGGCCCTTCTCTTGAGATTGGAGTTGCAAAACTTTCACTATTGTCACATCACTCATGTCGATACATGTTCAGACATGTGGCCACCTCCCACCTTTCTTACACTCATCTTTCTTATACACTCATAAAAGTACACAATATATAGCCTCATATTTATGGCAATCTCCTTCCTATTATTGGCACAAACACCATACACAAAAATTTATGTACCGTTGTCATGCAAAGCAAACTAGTTGACATAAATTTAGATCATATTTGAATCAGCAAATCTCGTAGACTGTCTTTTAAAAGTTTTTAGCTATCCACAAAACATATGAAAAAGAAGTTTTTAACAATCTCTACCTAAATTATGACAATCACATAATGCATCTCTCTTAACACGATCTAACACCATCATGGACATATACCTGCATTGAGCGTGCTCTAAGACATTCTTCTGCCAGTTCTGTGAAAAGCAACTTAACAAGCTTTTACCCAAATTGATCAAATAGAGCTTTCGAGACATTCTTCTACCAATTCTACCGTTTATTCGCACCTTCACCTTCACGTGCAGACAGGACATACGATAAAGGTTGGTTCGATGGGGCAATGAACTGTTGTTGCAATTGTTCACAGAATTGTTCACTGACAAAACGATAAACAGATGGCCGAGCACCACGTGTTCATCCGTCCTTTTCTTACCCATCTTGCTTTGCATCAGCATATTGTGGCGGATATTCCCTGCCACACAGTCCGCAGCCTACCTAGCAGGAGTCGCGTCACCGGGACCAAAAGGTCCAGCAAAAGGTAAAGGAGAACAAAAGTACACTGTTCCACAGCACATTCTCCACTGCCCTCTTGCTTTTGTAAGACTTCCATTCCCATAGGCCATGGCATTGGCAACGGCAGAACAAAACATCATTTATGCGTTCACAAGGGAAAAGAAAAGCAAAGATATGCAGTAAGAACCATTGCTTCATACTATTGTGTTCCCCAAGACTCTAATCTCCATTCAGATCTTATCCACTTGCTCCACGGATATGCCAGATGCCATCACGCCAGACTTCGTAGGCAAAGGCGGCAAAAAGCATCACTTGCACGCACCACTAGAATAGTTGAATTTGATTGACGCCAGTCAGCTGCTCTGGTATTCTGAAGCACTCAAGTATTCCCCGTTCTCCTCGAAGTATTCGATCAAGCGTTTCAGAAACCTGTCGTTGCTCACGGTCTCCACGTCACACACCAGACAGCACTGCCTCCTGGCCCGTGTCACCGCCACGTTCATCCGCCTGTGATCACTCAAGAACCCCACCTAAAAGAACCAAAGGCCACAAGGGTTACTCAGCAATGGCAACAGAAAACCCGGAGACAACAACTGTTTGGATTATGAGGTGAAATTTCCCACCTTATGTGATCAAACAGAACTAGAAATTAGGAGCATCTCATGTTGGTTGTTAAGTCAGATTAACAAAAAAAAAAAATTCACAAGCAGATTTCATTCATTCTCGTAACAATACTTATGAACTGTAGAATCACTCTCATAACAATATTTATGAACTGTAGAATCACAAACAAAACATCTGCAGATCATTTTGCATCCAAAAAAAAAACCCTTTGCATGCCATGCTAGAAATGCTTATAATCTGAAGACCATTTTTTTTAACCTTTCTTTTATAAAAACAAGTGCACCTAAATCCTGTTTTTCTGGATATACCATGTACCGTTGTATATGCATCAGGGTCTAGTATTCCTTTATATGTACAAGTGAAGATAAGAATACAGACTTTCATCTAAGAGGTTCTCAGGAGGATCTTACCTCTTTCTTTGAGTTAGACCGGACCATTGAGATGATGATGGCTTCTTTCTCCCGGCCTTGAAACCCATCAACTGTCGATATCTCTAAATCTTTCAATTTGGAATTTTTGTTTCTCATCATCTTCAGGCAGGTTACCTATGATATTAAACCATTCAATAATTCAGGCCTTCAGAACTAGGTGAAGCCCTCAAGAAGCCAACCATAAATAAATTCATAACAGTCAGATGAATTAAAAGCTGAGAGTTGCAAGAAAATGTTTACAACATAAAACAAGTATCTGCCAACCACCAACAATGGTGTCATGAGCGAAAAAGATATACTGTAGATTGGCATCCTGTATATTGAACCTTAACAGTGTGAGCACAAAAGACACGAAGCAACAAGCGCTTGTAGATAAGATAGGACAAGAAGTATAAAGCATGATTATATTCACCAGAAGGTCGTGTACTGCAGGCATGACTAGTAAAATCAGCTATAATAGTCTTGAATATGCATATGGTGTCTAAGGGACAAAAAACCTGTGCAGCGTAAGGCGTAATTATTCCAATATCAGAAGCATGAACGCCACTCTCAACAAGCAACTTGGCATGAGCAATGGATACTGCTGCCTCGCCCTCGTTCATGGTGCTCTCCTCTTCATCTTTTACTTCTTCCATATCGCATCTAAGAGTATTTGAAAATGTTAGAAACATTATGTGAAAAGCATCCAGAGGGTTCATCTCTTAGTCCTTAGGGAAAAAAAGCAAGCATCCTTTTCAATCCAAAGGATGGCCACACACTTCCTAATTATCTTCTTCAAATATGAAGTATCTTTCTGCAGAGAAGTAATCCTATTTTCTTTTGTAAAGGTGTACTTAGAGATACTATTTGCAAGGCATACAGAGCAAAAAGGAAAAGAAAATAACAAAATCTCTACGTATGAACAGTCAACAAATATAATTACAAAAGTGTTCTGAAACAGCGAGAAACATCAGATAATAATCACCCTGTAGTGTCAATGAGTATAATAGTTGGTTCTGTTGAAGAAGATCTAGTGACTTCTTCGAGATCATAGAGCATATGCCCAGCAACACTAGAATGTGCTTTGATCTGAGAAGAAAGAAGGGAATAATAAGATGAGGAAAATGATGGGAAAACAATCAAAACCAGAACGGAACTGGTAGCATAATAACATAGGGTAAAATCACACCTTATTATTGTAAAGTTCTTTAGACGACCAGCTCATAATGTGCTCGTGCATTCTGTACTGGACAGTGAGCATGGATGTGATTTCCTCTCCATAAGCTTCAGTAAGGCGTTCAAAGAGTGTCTTTCCCATCCCCTTCTTTTCAGCCTCAACACTTTGAATTGTTGGAGGAAGTTGAAGATGGTCTCCAGCAAGAATACATCTTGGCCCCTGTATGCCAATAAAGTAGATTAAGAAGCTCCAAACATAAGCAAAATGACTGAAACTACAGTAATACATTATTACAATTACAGTATTGTGCATGCTGATTCATACTAAACACAAAGACAACCACTTAGCTAATGACATTGCCTATCAAGGAGTTCACGACTAAACAACTACTAGTAGCAGGATGCAAAGTGAATTTATGTTAAAAATGACTTCATAAATGTCATAAGGTTTACCCAGTGGACAATTTGTGATGCTGTCATAACTCATAAGCAGTCACAAAGTTGCCGGGTCAACAGGGTTGAGGAACCGGGCTGTGGAATGTGGCACGCTACTTGCAAGAGGTTTTTACATGGTGAAATCGAAAATGACCACATGTACCTGGGTCAGGAACTATGTTCCCGGGTCAAGACACCATTTTATGTGACTAACACATCACAAACTTTGATTTGTGCTTCAATCTTATACTTACTTTCAACAACGCTATCCAGCATGCCACCTCAAGTGCCTGAGCAGCTTCATCAATAACAACCAAATCAAATGTAATCCCGTTTAGCTTTTTCGAAGATGCACCAGTCAAAGTTGTCAGCACAACATCTGCATTTTTCAGTACATCAGTGACTGCAAGCTGCTGTCGTTTTCTCTCCTCTTTTGCAAGGGTTCTGAGCTCTTTCCTGATGTCCCGTTTAGTGTTCCTATCTTTAGCCTTCAGCAATTTGCTATTGAGCACCTACAAGAGACAGGACATATCAAGAAAAACCTAACTGAAGAGAATAAAGTAACTGAAGTCACAATTACAAGAGGCTTGTCAGTAGTTTGTTCTTTGATAGCTGCCGGTATTGTGCCCAAATAATGTACACACTGCATTCATGTTTTTATGTTTTATTTTTTTTAAAAAAAAATCCCATGGTCCCTGATATGATCCATGACCTCATTTTGTAGTTACATCACTCAATTCGTAGAACTTAACAAAAATATATATTACGATAAATCTGGTGATGTAGTTTTTGTATATCAGAACATTAATACTTAAAATATATTCATGTTCAAGTTTTGAAAGCCTGGCACCATGTATTCTAAGCAGTCATTGTGTAAATAAAAGCAAGAATTGGAGGTGAATGAATAGCTTTTACCTTCATTTCCTTGCGAATGTCTCCTGCCAAGCTACTATTATCAGCTCGTAATACCTGGTCCCAGAAGTCATATGAACACATGAAGGTATCACAGGTCAAAGATCATATGACTTCTATTCACATACCCAAACGAGAATTCTTATAGTAATTTAAACTGAATATCATGTATACTTATTTAAATTGTTTAATTAAGCTGCATGCATAGTTATATGGTTGATAACAAAAGGAAAAGACAATATAAAACCAACTCATTTTTTTATGTTGGGAAAAGAAATAACTGCCCTGCAATAACGGAGGCAAAAGGTGATCTATTTTTTTTTTTTTGTTGAACTCAGGGCAAAAGGTGATCTAACCAAAGGGAAACAAAGAATTGTCCTGCATAACATAGGCAAAAACAGATATGAAGGGAATACAAGATTCATAATCTGGATTTTTATAAAATATCCAAAAGACAAATGATGACTACACCTTTCAATGTATTTGGATAAGCCAACAGTTAGAAAATAGTCAATCACCACTTACGAAGTAAAAGACAAACTTCATGCATCCAGAAATTCTAGTTCCAACTTCCAAAGCATATAAGCAAACTGATAAGCCACTTAAAATAGTGTAATACCTGTGCATCAAGAGCGCTGTCAAGCACTTGGGGCAGTAAACGAGCAGGATGCCCTAACCTCACCAATTTAGTCCTGCAGAAGTTCAACAGCCTCATGTCACGTTTAGCAAATTGGTGACAAAGGGCATATATTGTGTCACTTATGGGATGATGAGATTATTCATCACATCCCATCTTCTCTAAAATGGATGCAATATATGCTTGCTACTTCTTTCCAACAGAAATCTTAAAGCAAAAAATTTTCAGTGATGAACATATTTCATAACTTCGTTTCAGCAAACCTGTATCGTGCAAGTCGCTCAACGATATTATCCACAGCAATATTAGAAGCAGCACAGGCAAGAATCTTTGATCCACGCTTGACCTCCTGCAATATTATCTCAATAATAGTTGTTGTTTTCCCAGTTCCAGGAGGTCCATGAAGCAAGAAAACATCCCTTGATCCAAGAGCCTTTGAAATAGCCTCTTTCTACAGAAGACATATACAATTTTTATGTCCTGTAGTTTAAATAATATGTTGTGTCTTGAACTTTTATACAAAAGCAAACTGAAAAACATATATGGTGTACAAGGTGAAAGATCAAAACAGAATATTTGTGTAGCTCCTGATTTTTTCAAACAATACTAACTTTCTAATAGAAGTCCTCTACTACGAAACTTTGTAAAACACAGAAACATCAAAACAAGCACAAGTTACAAATGCCACAGAAACAACCAAAAATATGACAAAGTAAACCATCAACATTTATGAGGGTGCTACAATAGTAGACTGTTGGCTCTACTGCCATGCAAACAAGGCCGATTAACTAGTAGTCTTATTCAGAGGTAAGAGAGTGAAATACAGAAGCAGTCATAATGCAAAATGTGATGGTACATCCACCTGATGCCTGGACTGGTTTCAGTTGTTACTTCTATTATCGGCTTAAATTCAAGAAATACTTGCAAATATAGTCACAACGTTCACCAGTCATGAGGCAATTAATTATTTTAGATTTAACTCCGGCTTGAAATACTTTCAAATATAGTCACAACGTCTCTTCATATGGCGATAAAACTGATAAAAGCAACTACAACTACAACTGAATCATCTTTTGATGTAGTCATTCAAATATGGCAGGCAACAGATACTAACAACATCCTCGCTGGCACTGCCCACATTTAATTAATGGCAGATATCCTGATCAATTGAATTGCAATTTTGGTTCCCATAATTAAAATAATTATGTACTTTAAGTCTATGTGTCTGACACTACAGTTTGAAAAACAAACTATTAATTCATACATGACTCAACTTCATGCAATACAATTTAGGAGGAAAGAGGGGTTACAGAACAAAACAATTTACTGAAATTCTATGGTAAAACCATCGTTAAATAATATAATAATATAATAAACCCTAATATTCCAGAAAAAAATGATAAGTTTCATTTGTATATATTGCTTTTCTTTAACTCATACCATGTGGATCAGAACATAAATTGAACTTAACGATGCTGAATCACACAATCAAGAGCTGAATGCAACCAACAAGGAAGTATATCAAATGGTAACCTGTGAATCATCCAAGTTCTTGTTGAATGGACTGAATTTCATAGTATCCTTGGAGCGCATGGGTGCCTTCTCTCCAAATAAAACAGGAACAAGGTTTGCACAAGGTCCTGTTTGGACAGCCTTGCTAAGTTCAATCAGTGCATCCTTCATCCTGTGATAAGTGACCTAGAATAGAGATTATCATAATTTGATGTCTGGATGGTCTAGCAAGCCAATAAAATCTAAACTGCACCAGGAGAAAATTGGAAATGAAAGAGGTACATTCAAACTGTAGGTCAATGTAACCAGCAATTAAAAACATGGCAAATATGACTTTACAAAATAATGAGCTTAAAAGACTGTAATTATCAGCAGAAAGATGGAATGCTGCAAACTGTCGTAGTACCTCATTTGCAAGCTTCTCGAGTCGCAGAGGGCTATTTAAACCATCTTCTGGAATATCATCAAAAGCAACGGTAATGGAAGAATCCTGTTGGTTAAGAAACAAAATTGATTGATATTATTACTCCTACACACAGACAAAAACCTTAATTGCCAGCAGCATTAGATGACATGAGTGTACCTTTAAGCGATAAACTACACCTTGACCAAGCGAAGCAGATCCAGCATCTGCCTTATTTGGCTTCAGGGCAACCACATCATGTGTTCCAAACTGCAGTAGAATGAAAAAAAAGAAAGAAAGCTAGTATTCAGTCCCAGTGAACATGAACATGTTTTCAATCAACATCCTGTGAATATAAAGGAACTTGTGAGTATTTCCTATGTCACACTGTTATCGCACAGTAAATCATGATTATTATGTATATAATGTATGATCGAATGAAACGGAAGTCGTCACAAGACCTGCAACCGCAAGTGATACAGAGCTCATCAGTCTGAATTCCTAACCCTAATGCCAAGACAGCAGGTAACCAAAAGAGAGGGCGAGAGACAGCAGCCTCACCTTGTGAGCCGGGAGAACGTCGCCTTTGTTGGGCTGGAACTCCAGGAGCGTCTTCCCCATCAGTCCCGTCTACTCTACGCGCCAAGCAGCATAATCAAGTCAAAGGCCATTAGAAGTTTAGCACTGAACTGAAGACTGAACTGCAGCATTCCTATCACAACAAGCAGCAACAGAAGTGGAGAACTGAAGCAGCAACCTGGGCATCGGTGCACTTGAGGTTGGCAATGACGCAGCCCCGCCTCTCCAGGCTCTTGGCGCTCGTCTCGGATTCCGCCGTTATCTCCGCCGCCTGCGCGACGGTATCACCATCACCATCCATTTCTGTCACCAGCCGAGTCAACCGCAAACTTGAGGAGTAAGAGAAAGACCTTCTCGAGATCGATGAGCGGGGCCATGGAGGACACGAACTCCTGCAGCGACATCATCCTCCCCGCCGCGCCCTTGCCGCCGCCGCCGCCGCCTCTCCCCGCCATGTCTTGCCCACTGGAATTTGACACGAGTACACGATTGGCCTTGCCGGCTACTACTACCCACTTACGCCGAGAAAATCATTAGCAGCCTTCGCCAAAAAAGAGAAAAAAAAAATTAGCAGGGCCGTGTTCCGTGTTGGGCTGAAACCACGTTGTCCAAAATGGCCCATCAAAGCACTAAAGCAGTGGGAATCAGATGACTTGGAGGCCCATGTCGATGCCGTGGCCCGTGCGTATCAGATGACTTGGTGGCTACGGAGTACGGAGGAGGGTTTTCCTTGGTGGCTATCGGGTTTTCCTTTCCTCCGCGCCGCCTCCACTTTGTAACTGTAACCGCGTCTCATCTTTGTTCTCCGTTCTCCTTCCGCCCGCGCGCGCGACATGGCGGACGGCGCGGGCTCGGCGCCTTGTCTGGAGGAGAAGCTCGCGGGGCTCTCAATGGCCGGCGCCGGGCAGAATCCGCCGCCGGCAGGTGACGGCGGAGAGGAGCCGCAGCTCTCGAAGAAGTAGGCGTGCTCTCCCTTGAGCCCGTTGGTTTTCCTTGGGATTTCTGTTTCCTGATTCGGGGGGTTGGTTGTTCCATGTCTGATGTGTGCAGCGCGAAGAAGAGAGAGGAGAAGAGGAAGAAGCAGGAAGAGGAGCGGAGGCTCAAGGAGGAAGAGAAGAAGAACAAGGTAAGGAACATTTGTGTTGTTTCTTCCTGTTATTGCAATCGAGTCCTGGATTAATTTGGTCGGAACATGCCATTCCTTCCACCAAGTGTTGTTCGCTTTGTTAGCTCTAGAAGATGACTGTAATGCTGCAGTTGGAAGTTAAGTTTTCATCACAATGTTAGTGCCAAAGCTCAAAATTGATGTGTGCTTTCTGTTGTTGTAGGCTGCGGCTGCTGCTGCTAGTGGAAAGCCTCAGAAGGCATCTGCTGCTGACGATGATGACATGGATCCCACTGTATGCTGCATCTTGCTTCGCCTGTCTTGCTTTTTTAAATTCTGTTCCTTATTCTTACTCTTATTGATGGATGTGTTTCCTGCTGCAGCAATACTATGAGAATAGGCTCAAGACTCTTGATTCGCTCAAGGCCACAGGTGTAAACCCCTATCCCCATAAGTTCCCTGTTGGCATTTCTGTAGCTGAATACATTGAGAAGTACAAGACCTTGAGCAATGGGGAGAAGCTTACAGATGTGACAGAGTGTTTAGCTGGTAACTCCTTTTTTTCCCTAGGGTTTGATTCTCAACATGGAAATTCATATAGGTCTCATTTGTAATTTTTTTATCAAAGGGAGGATCATGAACAAGAGGACATCATCATCGAAGCTATTCTTTTATGATCTTTATGGTGGTGGCATGAAGGTTCAAGTGATGGCTGATGCCAGGTAAAACTTCAAAGTCTAGAATGGTGTTCGGTTGTCATATTTCTTCACTATCTGCTAACTCATAGAAAAGAGCTCCCTGGTGATAGAATTTATGCTAAGCATCAGTAGTTAAAGCAAGTCAGAGAGACCCAGAGTACATAGACTACTGATCCTACTTGGCTGATTATGTAGTAGTTTGTGATGGAAATACTCCCTGAACTATACTAATGATGTGGCTTACCTTAGCTTAACTTTTCACTGCTTGGTCAGCAAATGGTAGTTTCCTTTTGTTTTTCTATTGGACGTCACATAGATCTACAATATTTGTCAGCCCTAGAGATAAAGGTGGCCTATTTTGTGGAATAGTTAAGCCTCATCTGGTGACATGATGTGAAGTATCTCATTTGTTCCAAAAGGTCCTGTTTTCCTTGTGCTCTTATTTATATCACAGGACCAAACATAAGGTTATGTTTTTTAGAGGACACTGCATACTTAATGTAGTTCTGCTTGCATATATTTCCTTGATAACCTATTTTCTCAATTATAAATAATTTTTAATCATTATAAAAGTGGGATTTAAGAGATTAATTATTTATATTGGACTGTATTTTTTACCTTTTTATTTTTTTATAGGACCTCAGAGTTGGATGAAGCTGAATTCTCTAAGTACCACTCGGGTGTGAAGCGAGGTGATATTGTTGGCATATGTGGCTATCCAGGTTTGTAGTGTTCAGCTCAAAGTTTCAAACTATTAACTGTTAGTAGGAACTTCTATGAACTATTGGTTGAAATATTACTATTTGTATTTAGCTGATAGACATGTTATACCTAGGTAACTTATTCTTTTGTTGTGGTTTCAAACTTTCAATACATAATTCTAGTATATTTTCTTGAAAAAAGTTGTACTGTTATGACTCTACAGTTCCATTATTTGCCTGACAAAGTACAAAGTACTCAATGATTTGATGACTGTAACATTTTTCTTGCTATTTTTATAAACTTGATTTTTGAATTTGTTGAACATCAGGAAAATACAATCCAATTACACAAGTGATAGTGGTGCATGCTATTTATCTGAGCAATTACAAAATCACAAGATTTCTTGCTATTTTATTGTATTTGTTCTATGTTTGATAAGTTTATCAATATGTTGAACATCAGGAAAAAGCAACCGAGGGGAGCTTAGCGTATTCCCAAAGAAATTTGTTGTGCTCTCTCCATGTCTTCATATGATGCCTCGACAGGTGAGAATCGAAATTTAATTCAAAAAAAAGATCTCTCTCTCTCTTTTTGTTGTTTAATAAAGCATAAAAGGAAGTTGACTAATAAGTTTCAATTTTTGGAACCTCTGGATATTTTGGGAACTGGCTTTGGAAAACTTTATGCTTTCAAGATGGCCCTATGATATAGTTGAAATGTTTACATATTTAGTATTATTAAGCAA
This sequence comes from Chrysopogon serrulatus, assembly GCA_015844335.1. Lineage (NCBI taxonomy): Eukaryota > Viridiplantae > Streptophyta > Magnoliopsida > Poales > Poaceae > Chrysopogon > Chrysopogon serrulatus. The sequence goes on along the minus strand of JADLZL010007456.1, from coordinate 9,911 downwards.
TCTTTTTAGTTTCTATATTCAACAACACTATGATGTTGTGGGGGCTGAACACTGCTTTGGCATACTTTAGGCATTAAAGAAGGCCCATTTCCCTATAATATTAGTTGCAATCTTTACATCTTTACATATCAAGTATTTATTTATTACAGAAAGGTGAAGGAAGTGCGGTGCCTGTACCGTGGACTCCAGGAATGGGTAGGAACATCGAAAATTATGTTTTGAGGGATCAGGTTTGTCATCATTCTTCATTATGTCTGACTCTTCTTACTTAAACATAAACACTGGTTATTTACCATTTCTTCAGGCAGGTAGTGTCATCTTATTTCCTGACATTCTGTGGTTGCAAACATTTGAAGCTTGTTCTTGCAAGAATAAAGTGCTTTCCTCTGGCATCCTGAATATGTAACAAACTACTAGGGAACATTTCCGATCATAATGGACCATTGTAATCTAATCTGGGTAGCTCACAACTATACAATGCAGTCAGCTTCTTTGTGGGGTTCATGTGGGCAGGCCATTCTTGTGATCGCATTTTGGCTGAAAAATATTAATAAGGCATGTGATGTGGGATCTTTGCCCGATGCTGGACCACCCTTGTACAATATATATAAGGCCTTACTGTACAGACAGACAATGCGCATGCTTAAGGGCTAATCATTTTTTCTAACTTTGCTGTCTTGTGTGTGTTGTGGCATATCCATACCTCCATGTGATGTTTATTTTGAGAAATGGGAATATGGGATGTGTATGACACATCCAATCCATCGGGAACCTGGCCCACTATTTTTGGCATAAGAATTCTATGGCCTGGCCAATCACCAATTAGCACATTATTATATTAATTAACAAAAAGTGAGGGATGGTATCATCCTACTGATCATCATGGGTTGATTCCTCAAACCAAATATATCTATTGTTTCTTTATCAAGTTAATTGCGAACAATGAATAGTTCATTTTTACTTTGGCCTATGTTCAAATGTTGATAATAACTGGGAACAATGCTTTGGTTTTTAATTGTTTGTTTTCTGATGTCAGGAAACTCGATATCGTCAAAGGTATCTTGATCTTATGGTAAATCATGAAGTCAGGCATATCTTCAAGACACGATCTAAAGTTGTCTCATTTATCCGGAAATTTCTTGATGAACGTGAATTTTTGGAGGTAAGCACAAGATTTTTGCAGTTTCTTTCCAGTTGACACTTCAATATCTGACCTTTTGTGTATTCTAGGTGGAGACTCCAATGATGAACATGATTGCTGGTGGAGCAGCTGCGAGGCCTTTTGTTACACACCACAATGAATTAAACATGAGGCTTTTTATGCGTATTGCTCCTGAATTATATCTGAAGGAATTGGTTGTCGGTGGATTGGACCGTGTTTATGAAATTGGAAAACAATTCAGGAATGAAGGAATTGATTTAACACACAATCCTGAATTCACAACTTGTGAATTTTATATGGCTTATGCCGATTACAATGATTTGATGGAGCTTACTGAAACCATGTTGTCAGGTAAATAATGCTGCACGTTTGTAACTTTTTTATCACATCATTTAAAAATGGAATATTTAGCCCTATACATTTTTTTTATGGTTAATAGGCATGGTTAAGGAGCTGACAGGTGGCTATAAGATAAAATATCATGCGAACGGAGTTACAAACCCCCCAATAGAAATTGATTTCACGCCTCCCTTCAGGTAGTCAACAGATGCTCTTCAAAGCATCAATACAACTTATATTTTCCGTAGGTGTGGCTTTTGCATGTTCTTCAATCTGCAGTTGCTACAGACTCTGATACAGTTTTTCTTTTGTCTTATTGCAGAAGGATAGATATGATTAAAGATTTGGAGGTTATGGCCAATCTCAATATACCAAAAGATCTATCAAGTGATGAAGCGAATCGTTACTTGATAGAAGCATGTGCGAAGTATGATGTGAAATGTCCACCTCCCCAAACAACATCACGGTTGCTTGACAAGGTTTCTATTTTGACTTAATGGAAACCGCAGCATGCTGTTGTATTCGATTTTTGCAGTTAGATTTCAGAACTGATATGTACATCTTTACTTGAAGAAGCATGCTTTGCCCATCCCTAGTAGATTTTTGTTTTATTGCCCACTGAATCTCTGGTTTGCTAAGGTCTTTATTGTGTTGACTTTAATACTGCCCCATTCTATTGGGTAAAAACACATTCTGAGGGATATGCTTAGTTGAATTCATTTGTTACTGTTCAAGGTCTTAGCTTTTTGGAGTTTGGGTCAATCATTAAAATATGTTTGCTATGATACTGATGTTTTCTGTTGCTACTGGATAGTTAGTTGGCCATTTCTTGGAGGAGACGTGTGTGAACCCAACATTTATCATCAATCATCCAGAGATAATGAGTCCATTGGCAAAGTGGCATAGGTCCCGACCTGGATTGACTGAGAGATTTGAGCTATTTGTTAACAAACATGAGGTATAGACTGTTCTTCATTGGCCACTACCATGTTTTGCTTCCTTGATGTTTCACAGTATGACCTTCAAATGCCTGTAGGTGTGCAATGCATACACAGAATTGAACGATCCTGTTGTGCAGAGGCAACGGTTTGAGGAACAACTAAAGGTAATTTTTAACTTAATGAACACTCAAGTAACCTTGCAGATTGTATGTTCCTTTTAGAAGCAATCTAAGTCATCACTATGTTTTGGACTTCTGAGTCCAAGCATGCACATGCACATGTGCACCTAAGAATATAGAACCAAAAAGGAATGTATGTTGGAAGGGATAGAATGACAAGAAGAGCACAAAAGTGCATGCGCCCTTTTCGTGTTATATTTATAATTGGGCATTAACTGAGACTTGCATTTGCTGTTCTCTATCCTTTATTAGGAGTGGTGAGTTGTATAGTCTTTAACTTTGTATCATATCCAGGATCGTCAATCTGGTGATGATGAAGCTATGGCCTTGGATGAAACATTCTGTACTGCTCTTGAGTATGGTCTACCACCAACAGGCGGTTGGGGCTTGGGAATTGATCGCCTCACGATGTTGCTAACAGATTCCCAGAACATTAAGGTTAGAGTATTTCCGTCAGTTCATTTCCATATGAATGTCCAATACTTTCTTGACATTCTTGGCTTTCACTGGGATATATTATTTACTGATAATATTTTCTTTCAATGCAAACTCAGGAAGTTCTTCTATTCCCAGCTATGAAGCCTCAAGAGTAGCTATCCACAGAGCCAAAAGCCACAATAGGGTATGCTTATGAGTCTAACTTTTAAGACTGTTTGTTTGTTTGACTGAGAACAGTAAATGTTAATTTTCAAGCATGCAAGCCATGTTTTTCTACGTATTTTTCAATTTGAAAGAACAATTAATAATGCACCTTTCTGAGTATATGGTTTACAATTAGGATTGTCTATAAGCCAACAACTTTTTAGGCTAAGTCACCTCTCTACAATCATTTTGCTTTCTGCTGCACTTGTAGGTTAAACTTGCAATTTATTTGAATACTTTCTTGAAGGGTGTCTAGAGATTGCTATCTTTGCCAACCTTTGGATAAAGCGTCTACAATTGTTTATCACTAGCTGCAGTGTGTGTGAAATGGTAGACAGCCATCTAGTTACATGTGCACTACAGTTCAGGATGAACCAGGGTTTTGTTTTTGTTGTTGCCTTGAGTTAGAGTTTTCAAGATTGTATGGAATTATAGCTTTGTCCACAGAAATTATGAACTTTTAGAAGATTCTATTTTGTTATATTTTACGTAATCAGCAATAACTGCTAGCATCCCACAATTAGCTGAGCCCAAATAAGAGAGCATTGAAAGCTATATTACCGTTTCCATTGTAGAATAGCCCTGAAAAGGGACTAATGACATTCTATGTTTTATACCTTATGCCTCAGCACAGCAAAGAATGATGATTGCCTATTGCCCTGTGCTGAGCTTGAGGTGAAACTGAATTAAAGGTTGTGGGTAACTCATGGTGACACTGAGTTATGAGCTGCTTCAGTCATTTGTGCTGCCTTGAAAAGGGAGAGGACTGATGCCATGTGTTTTAGGAAATACATAGTCACATACCTTCTTTGGTAGGGTTGAGATTTAAAATTTTAAACCCTACACAATGGAGACATTTCAAGAAATCTGCCTGATTCTAGATTCCCTGGATGCGCTGAATGTACTGTTCTTTTTGTTGGAAGCTGTGTTTGAGATGCTGCATTTTCAGTTTTCTAGTGCCTGATGCTGATTGTGTTGTACAACTCAGACGTGCTCATTGTTGATTTTGACACTAGCTGCACCGCTTCTAGTTGTGGTTTACGCTAACTCGATGTTCGTGTCACAGTTCAAAGCAAACATGGTGCTACATAGGCTGGAGGATATAGCGAAGTCCTGGGATCTGTTGTGACTTATACATCTTTTTGCCCCTGTCTGTGAGGTTTCCATTTTTCATTATTTTTCTAAACCATCGTGTATTGCCTGGCAGCCAGTTCTTAAGCAGAAAATGTAAGAAAGTTCAATTTAATTTGCAAATATTCTGGGTCAATGCAATGTGTGCGCTCAAATTGGTGAGATAAGCATGTGCAAAATGTATGATCGTGCTAAACTGCCGAATGTGCAAAACGATCTATTTTTCAAAGGATATATTGAAGAAACCTTGCAATCAGCTCAAATTGGTAATGTTACACAGCTTCCTTTGGCAAGGCACATTTTTCTTTCTGCGGCATCAATTTTTCAAATAATCTTTTTTTTTTTTGAATTTAATAATTATGGTTTAAATTTGTGTCTTTGTAAATTAAACTTGTGTAAATCTTGCCAAATGGCTTTGGAATTGTTTGATGCGTTGCCTCTTTGGAGCGTCAGTCTGTCACAAAGGAATTGATTACACGTGCCCATCATCTACAACATTGCTGCACGTAGCCTGCATCTCCATTTTTCATTAACTTCTGGATCCGAATTCACCAGAATTCAGTTTTCACATCACAAGTTTCTGCGGGGTGTTAGTGTTAGTCGTTGTATCTGCACTTCTCCAGTACGTACCCCGGGTCGTCAGCAGTTCATTTTTCGTCAACTTCTGGATCCCAATCCACTAGAATTCAGTTTTCACATCATAAGGCTTCTGGTGGGTGTTAGTTGTGATATCTGCAATTCTCCAGTACCTCGGGTCATCAACAGTGTAATGATGATCTCATCCTATCCTGTACATTGGATACAGGGAGATAGTTATCGGTGAAGGAATGATGGGTCTAACCTCGTACAAGAGAATATCTCCCGCTCCTACGAGAAACTCCCCATGACCTCGGACGTGCGTGTGGGCTTCGTAGTTTTTCAGACAATGAGTTTCATCTAGGAGCCTCCTTGATTGTATTATAAATACCGCCTCTAATTAATGAAAGAACTACTCGCTCATTTGCTATTCCCTGTCTCGCTTTCTTTACATAGCTAATAGCTGTAGTACTAATCACAAGGGGTATTTGTATTACTGTGGACACATCTGGTCAAGTGGACCCTCATTCTAATTTCCAGACCTGTGACTGGCCGCCGGTTCCAGAATTAGGTGTGTTGCTCACTGCTATTCTGAGTCCAGTTAGATATAATCTTTCACTAATAATTGTTCAATTGGCGCAATAGAAGCAGATTAGATGGTTCCACTGTAAAGAAATCGTAGTATGTAAAGATGGAAGCCACCTTGCTCCTCGATGCATAATAACATTAGTGGCCCTCATGTAAGTTGCGAGCGATCTCAAGGATGATTATGTACTTTTAAATTTTATGTAAGAGCAATAAACAGGTTCACATGACCTGGTTATTATGGTGTTTAACACTTGAACATCATCTTCCCTGTTTCGGGCTGATATGCTTCAGATTCTACATTGCAAATTTGGGGCGAGAAAATCGATCTTGCTTTTGTTTCAAAAAAATTCTTTGAAATATTGTTTGTCTAAATCTATAAATTTATATCTTAGCCGTATCCAACGTCTGTCAACGGATCTGGCTAGGAGCTTTTGCTTCACTCCAGTATCCTCTCATCTCCTTCATGGTCTCCCTGACTAACATTAATTGTATATTGTAGGATGTAGTGATCTTCAGGAAATCCTTCTGCTATTTAAGTGGCTACCAGACGAACCTCGTGGATTCTTTGGCAAATGATGCAATGCAAAAAGTTGTTTGCTTCAACAAATGAGGCAGAGCAAAAAAGCAAGAGTGCATATCTATCAAACAGCTACTCGAGGCCCTCAAATCTGCTAGCAGCAGTCAGTTTGAACAAGAAATATTCTACCAGAAACGTAGCTGTTCTGGCCAAAAACAATCTCTAAAGCATGACTTACAATCAGTTTAATGTTCACCCATAACACCAACAGTAAGCAGTTACTGACAGGAACAGAGTCCATGGGCAAATCTTAAGATGAGATAACATTCTCTTGAAATTATTTGGTCTAAGAAAAAGCAGTCCAGATCATAAACTCTGGTCATTCAAGTGTTTGTTCGTCAACTATGCTCTCATCCCACCATCCTTAAACATACCTGAAAAGTTATAAACACAGCGGTAAATATCTGAGCAAATGACAAGTTAGTTAGCACTGCCCTGTAAGCTTAATGGTCTTTGCAAGTGAAAACATATTTACTATTTAGTGAACCAAGCATCTGTAATTATCTCATAAGCAATTGAGAACACTGTTACTCATATTTATGTCCACATATCTCAACTGTGTTCCCTTCTAGCTTGCATGTGATACCATAACGCGCATTTCATTTCATGCTTGCTTCATAGGCGCACTGTTGCTCACTGCATATCAAAAGGTGCTGGTACAGATTGTGGGTTTAGGTGTGGCGATCTTTTCACAACTACCACCCTATATATGCATAATGCACACTAAAAGCATGTCGATGACACGTGGAAAAGGATGGTGCCAGCCTTTGTCTACACAGAGCCACAGATCACACACTTGCTAAGCAAGGGATCTAGCTCTATTCATAACTCAATTGCACAGGAAGGACAAATCAATTTGACCCAACCACAATAAAAGCAGCAAAAAATTTGGGCTAGCATCTCTTAACAATGTGACAAAGATTTGCCGGCAAAGATCAACCCTGATGTGAGGCACAACTCAGTAATACACATACACCCTGTTTGCTTGTCTTATCAGCCAAACTTATCAGCCATTCGAACACTATTTTTCTCTCACAGCAAACCAGCCGGCTTATATGACCAGCTGAACACCCCGATAAATACAAGACGTGCTCCTATAGATATATCGCCCCTCTTATAGCATACATTCACTTCACAAATTTGTATCTGCTATCCATACCCAAAAAGATTAAAACTAACAAAAAATACAATTCAATCATCTCCAGAGGTTAAAATTGTGCTACAAGATAAACAGACAACAACATTGCCCAGCGGAACAGAGTAATGTGCAGGAAAATAACTTCTGATCTACCTAACAAATCTTCGGATCCTTTATCTTTCTAGGAAGGTAATGAAATTATCTACAATCTATTAATACATCAATTTTTTAATATAGATTAGAATTTACTCAACTAATACATCAATTTTTGGAAACAATGATTTGACATTGATCAAATTTACCAATCAGATCTAGAAGAATACCAAAAGCAGGATGTGGGCAATGCATGTTTGGTCCCACCACCACCACCACCACCCCCCCCGCTGGTGTTCCATCATTCCACACCAGTTAGGCTTGAAGCTAACTACAAACAACCCAGGATTATTGTGACAGAGAACCCAAATTAGTGCTAGCTGAATGTTTTTTTCCTACCAGCAACTAATTAAAAGTTCAGATATTACCAAAAAAAAAAAAAACTGAAAATGCAGGTAAACTTTATGCAGTATCAGCTGACAACTAAATTCATTTCTTATGATATTTATCACCTACCTTTCATGCACATTTCTCCTTTTACTTTCTGCCCTTTCCTTGATTTCCCTTTGCTATTATTGCCCGATGGGGCCTTCGTCTCCGTGTAAAAGCAAACTCTCCAAATTTATGGCCAACCTTTGCTTCAGTGATCTTGCACCGGACATGAGTTTTCCCATTGTAAATGAGCACAGAGGAACCAACGAATTCCGGCAAAATAGAAGATCTACGAGACCAAATTTTCTTGCCATTCATATTTTCTCTGTTCTTCTTAATTCTAGCCAGGAAAGCATCGACGAATGCTCCCTTCCATAGAGCCCTTGAGCTGCACAGCAGATACATACAATTCAACAATCAACAAAAATGGCTGACATAGAAGCGCAAGCTAGCGTTGGTGATAATCCGCATACATAATAAGCTTGTACTAGTTATATAGGAGTATTTACCTGAAAGCACGAGCCGCTGCTGCTCCAAGGCCAGAGAGTAGAGGAGATGTGGGGTGCTGGGCCCTGGGAGCCTGATCAGACCACGCGGTGGAACATACAGATTGATCAGAACAATATCGACACACGAACAACCAATAACACGAAAGAGGGGGAGAGGGAGGGGGAGCTGGCACCTGAGAGATGGCCGCGGCGGCGGCGGCAGCGGGGAGGGCATGGCTAGACCTTGCTAACCTCGAGGCGATGAGAGAACCAATCGCCATGGCTTACGCTCAGGCTTGGGCTTGGCTCCCGGCAGCAGCTGGCGGCGGCGGCGGCGCCGTGTAGAGACGGAGACGAGGAAGAAATGGTGAGATCCCAAACAAACCTACCTAGTGGGCGGCGCGGCGGCGGGCCTGTTCTCGCAATGCGTGGAGTTGGGCCGGCATGGGCTGCGAAAGAAGGCATTTCGTATTTGCGTCGAAAAAAAACCTTTTTGTTTTCGCCTCCCTACATTTTTTTTTTTTTTTTTTGAACATGGAAGCGATCTCCATTACTTGATGCCAAATCATTGGCTACAATGACGCTAGTAAACAAAAGGTTTCATTATTTTTTTTTTGGCGAATTACACAGACGCTCAATTATCAAAAAAATGTATTTTCTACCCAACCAATACATTAAATTTTAAAAAAATAATAGATTCCACTCTATTACGCAAAAATAAGTGATTTAATAAAGCGGTTTCATCCTTTTCTATACTAAAAAATAGGTTCGGTAAACACATGATAAAATTTAAATAAATCATAAAAAATATCAGCCGCCTTGCAATGGAGTGCACACAACCGTGTCCAGAAAGATCTGTAGTGAACTTGCACATGTTCGTGCTTGCGTGGGGTTCCTATTTTTGTTATTTTTCTGTAAACTAGCGTACGCGTATGCTGGTTATTTGACCAAAGTGTACTTGAGCCCTGTGCAAATTACAAATACTAATATATGCTCTCGGTCGGTGCAAGATGTACTCGAGTCGTTTTGAATAGTAAATATGGTCTTTAAAATATAACTTTATTTTTTTATTTCTATAAAAATATTTATCAAAAAGTTAGATATGTATATTTTTATAAAATTATTTTTAAAAATAAGTTTATTCATATTGTTTTTGTATTTTTAAACTTAACTACATTTATATTCTTAATGTTTGGCTCAAATCTTATCAAACTACAGTGCTAAAAAAACTTAATGGAGGCGGGCAAAATGGTTTAACTGAGGCGGGTATGCTAGTCGCTTCGGACATAAGGTCACGGCTAATCATGGTCTTGACCGAGGGGGTAGCTAACCGCCTCGCTTAAAGTTAATAGCTTAACCGAGGCGGGCGCTTTATGGCAACCGCTTTAGTTAATTACTATTAATCGAGGCGCGGTTACTTAAGATGCCCACCTCCATTGAATGATATCCTTTTCAAGTATGGACAGAGTACGCGGCTTTTGCAGATGGGTCAAACAAACATGTGTAGAACTACCTTTGGTCATCCCCGATCGTGTTTACTTTTATTTAGCGTGCCAATGACTGCTGAACACCATTGTTAAAAAAAAAATGACTGCTGAACACGTGTGGATTTGCCACCTTGCTTT
>JADLZL010007455.1:0-15153 GCA_015844335.1 Chrysopogon serrulatus | reverse complement strand
TAAAGTATTTATTTTATTTGAAAGACTCGGCACCAGCTCTCTTTTATATAGAGAGAACATATTGAGTGGTCCAAAAGAAAAAAGCTATCGGTACCATAAAAAATAAATTTAGGTTAAAATGTTTTCCTTCATGTCCACTTTCATATGACTTTTATAATTTATCTATGGAGTATATATAAAAAGTATAGAATAAATTATATAATAAGAATGAAAAGATGATTGTCTCTCAATGGTCCAGGTCTCTCCAATTCCAGGTCATATATGGGCCTAGGCTGTGTTTGGCAAACAAGACAGGTAGGCAAAGAGGCACGAGAGGTGAAATCTAAGCTTTATTAATTAGTGCCACATCGTCTATAAAACACTGAAGTTCTTTCAACCTCGATTTCTCGGGTATCTTGATATGTTACAAGATTCGTGTTTTCTACAATAATATACCAAGGCTCTAGCAGATGGGATGCCGACATTTTTCTACGTGAATATATCTCTCCTATGAAGACGAAACTGGAATCGTCCACACCCTCGCTTCGTTCTGCCTCGACTCCCCGTTCTCCCCGCGCCGACAGGTGGGAGCAGGCCCCCTCTCCAAGCTCCCCCCGCGACTCTCACTGCGCCACCACCGCGAGTCCGCGGCCCTCCGCACCGGCTGGGCGCCACCCTACGCCTCGCTCCGCGCCGCCCGGCAAATGCTCGCCCTCTCACACGCCGGGAGTTCGAGACTCGAAATTCCTTTCCTCCGGCGGCCTTCCCCCTCGGCGACCTCCTCCCATCCGCTTCCTCGCACGCCTTTCCCTCCTCCAACCGCCACCGCCGGTATAGATCTATCGTAATCTGTGCGCCGCTGGTACGGATGACGAGCTCCCGCAGTCTGCACCCCTTCCCCACTGCCGCGAGCTACCCCTTCCACGGCCGCCACTGCCCTGCCCAGTCGCCCCACCCCCGGAGGCCCGGCCCAACCCTGTGCCGCCTCATCCCCGCGGAGGAGCGCGGTGACGACCTATAGCGCGTGGAGTCACCGTGCTCGACGAGGAACACCGGCAGGGAGCAACGTGGGAAGATCCGGTCACATCGCATCGTCCCCAACGATGCATCTGCGCTGCGCCTGCCTTCTCCTTTTGTGGCGGCAACAGTTCTGGACTCGCTCCTCTTGGCAGCAGCTGGCGGAGGAGAGGAGCACGCCAGGGTGCTGCTGGAGCTGTTTGGCGAGCAGTGGTGGACAAGGAGGGAGTTCGTGCTGCTCCTCACCACCGTCTTCGTTTTACTGCTGCTCGCTCTCGTCGGTAAGTTCACATTTCAGTTGCGTCGTGCATTGGTTGATTTTTTTAAAAAAAATATTTCAGAGTAACAGTTTCTCGAGATTTCTCGCTAAGAAAATCAGCTGTGCTGTGCATTGGTTGAGATTACTTGCAAATAAAATCAGTTCAGTTGAGATTGTGTATCAGATTGGCGAACCACCCAATCTGATTTAATATTGCAGAGATAACCTTTATGAAAAAGTGGTAGTATAACGCATGTAATTTTATGAATGGAAAATCACAAATAGAGGTCTGTGATATGAAACCTTGCTCCTGAGAAAGCTCATGAACGTCTCTGGCAGTTGAATGTGACCCCCAAGTTTTTTTAGAAAAAATCACAAATAGAGATTTGTGATATCAAACCTTGCTCCTGAGAAAGCTCATGAACGTCTCTGGCAATGTCTTTGACTAATTCTGCTGGAGCCAATTCAGTGTATTTTCTAATATATTTTATTCAATTCATCTGAATCTGGATCAAACCTGCAAGCAATAAGGTTAGCAGTTTTCTTAGGGCTCTTTGATAAAACACTTGCACCATTGTCGACAACATGTCAATGTAAGAGACTTGTGTGATAGAAAAAGATATCTGCTAGCCAATAAGCCAGCATATGACCAGCAGGAGTGAGGAACAGAAGCTCATGTCTTCAGTCAGGTTATCCTTTTTCCTAACAATGTAGATGGTGGTAGTTATAGTGTAAACAAAACATTTCAAGGAATGACCAACGCCACATAAGAAAAAGGAATCAAACCAAGTAGTTGGTTGTACAAAGTAATTTTAAGTCCAAATAATATTGGTCTCTGCAAAGAAAAGGAATAAATTTGAAATGATGGGTATCAGTTCTATATACTTCAGCAAGCATACTGTACTGCTGTCTCTAACAAGTCTCAGGAGAGGTGGCAAAACTGAATGCCCTCCTGACTAATCAATATAGATTGGTGTACAGTGATAACTTACTGTAACATAATGCTCAGTTTGTACTCTGTCCTACTTTAATATTCATCAACTACTGATTCAGCTTATTGTTTATATAATTCATATTCCTCTTGTGCAATTCATTAACTATTAACAAATAGAAACATGCACTGTACTTTAGCAAACTGTTATAGAGAAAAAAAATCAGTTTACTAATCAGTTTACTAATTAGTTAATGAGGCAACATTATTCCTTCACTATCAGGCAAATCAAACATCCAAGTACTTCTAGATTTCAGTAAATGGCAATGGAGCTGAAAGTGTGTGAAATATAGCTGCGATCTCTTTTTTTAACAGCATGATAGACAACTATACTGCAGAAAAGAAAAGAATATAAAATTAGGACTGAATATTTGTTGCTGTAGGATCTTGTTCGGGTTGCACGCCAAGGTAATTAGAAGGCACTCATAGTTGATATCAAGTCCTTGCTATCACGCTGGAGTTTGATTTTTTTCAAATTTGAATTTGTTAGGTTTTAGCAAGGCAGTCATGCTTGATGTAATCATAAGCTACCTGGAGTCCTTGCAAAGGCAAATTCTGGTATATTTCTAATGTCAACTCACAACTGTCAACCCAACCCTCACAGAGGACAGCTCGCAAGAGGCAGGACCTCGATTATCACCTGCTCAGGGTGTCTGATTTGAAGGTGAGAACAACCAAGTTACTATACCTGCACCTTCCTTTCTCCTCTACCCCCAGGTGCTTTGTTGGTTGCTGGGTTTGGCTAGGCGATCTATAAATGCATGTTTGTGCTACCCTGGAATACGATGGTTTGCTTTTATGCTAAGTTGTAAGCAATGGAGCCGGCACTGGTACCTCAAGGTTCGTTATGCTGTTTGGAAAATATGATTCAAGAATAAGGAGGATTTAGATCGAAATATGATTAGGAAGGAGGGTTTGTTATTTGAATGGTGCCATGTGCTCAAAATATTTCCTAGGGTTGACCTTGTCACTTTTTCATACGAAGTCTCCAGTTGTCAAACCACTAAAAGTGATGGCATGAAAAGGGGTACTGGTACATGATTCCTTTGGTTACAGAAGTGTAGCTCAGCTATTTTCCTTGAATTAATAACATTATTGCTGTTTAGTATCGAATATTCCAGATATCACCTATACCTGATATGATAACATTATTGCCATACAAACTCGTCTACATGTGTTCTAAAAAAGAAAGGGAAAAAAACATCCCCATGTAGCAATGATCAAGTTTTCAAGTGTTCCAGTTGCTTTCAACTTGCCCAAAAAGCGTAGTGTGAATATTCTAGATTTTCTCAATTGTAAATGTCTATTTTAACAGTTAGTATCAATAAACTGATTTACGATTATTTTTCCTCCTTTTACAGGTTCAAATGAATAGAAAAGCTCATATTGTGAGAACCTTTGGGCTTTCCAAAAGCTACAAAAACAAGTTTGTTTGGATTATTATGAAATGAGCGAACGGTGCTTGATGCTAAATGGATGGCAGTGCTGGGTGGGGAAAAGCAAGAGAGATGGGGAGGAAGACAGAGGGGCTGAAGGTTGTGGGGCGCTGTGGCTGGCGTGGGTGGCTATGGTGCACGTAGGCTGGGTCGTTGGTGAGTCAGGCTTTAGAACGTAGAAACAACGGGGGGACGTTAGCGAGGTTAACGGAAGTGGTAGAAACCAATAACTCTGTGACCTTTTTGTGCTATATATCAAAGAATCGTGGTAGAAACCAATAACTCTGTAACCTTTTTGTCTTATATATCAAAGAATCGATCTTTTAATGGCTAAACTTCACATCTTTCAATGGTATGCAATGTTCCGAGCATGAATATTGTTTAAGGCAAATGGTATGGCTGTATTGCTGCATTTTCACTAATATATTGGTTACGTTGAAGATTGAGCTCTTTGAAACTGTGAAATGTTCATACGATCTCTATAAAATTCATGCATTCTAAAGGATAATAGTGCTCAGTTGTTTTATTAAACCTGCATTATTGTAAACCCGTAGCAACGCACGGACATCTGCTAGTCTCTACAGCTAAAGAATTTACAGTGCAATCGTCAACCCGGCAGAAGGAAACCCACCTGCCAAAAGTTACCATGGGCGCTCCCAGGCTTCCCTCGACACCGGGCCCACCAACCTGGTGGCTTCCGCACGCGCGTGCTAAAGGGAACAACAAAGCCCGAGATTCCGCCTTCGCACGCGCTCCCTGTAGAAGACGAAAGATGGGATTCCGTGACTCAAATCCGCCAGCCGCAGCTGCCCTTGCCTGTGCACTCGCCCTCACCAGTGACACACGGCGGGCGAGCTCTCGGCTTGCGCTGGCGAGCGGCGGAGGCGCGGCCACGGTGAGTGAGCTTGTGGCTCGCGTGCCGAGCGGGGGAGGCTCGGCTAGCGAGACCGGGCGTGGCGGACGAGCTCGCGCTGGCGAGCGGTGGAGGTAAGGCTGTGGCGACAGTGCGCGGCGGGCCAGCTCGCGGGCTCGCGCTGGCGAACGGCGGAGGCGCGGCGGCCGCGACGACCACGCGTGGCGTGCCAGCTCGCGGCTCGCGTGGGCGAGCGGTGGAGGCGCGGCTGCCGCGACTGCGTACGGCGACCACACACCGCCGCCGCTGCTTTCCTCGCCTCCGCCCTTGCCCGCCGCCACCACAACGCCATGCCGAGAAAGAGAATGACCGATGACGGAGCGCCGAGAAGCGGAGCTCGACCTCGCCGTGCGCGTCCGCTCTGGTGTCCTCGCGTCGGCCCTCGCCCGCGCCGCCGCAACGCCGTGCCAGAAGGAGAAGGAGCGACGACGGAGCGCCGAGAAGCAGAGCTCGACCTCGCCTTGCGCGCCGCTCTGTTGTCCTCGCATCGGCCTAGCGCAGAGGCTGGACACTTGGTGGCCGCGCCCACGGCCCAGCGCAGCGGCAAAGGGAACGACTGAGGTAGGATTGTAGGAAATCCTCCAACGACTGCATCCTGCTGCACTACCATCCTCTTCGTCATCGTCGACGGCGCCGAACGGGCAGGGCAGCAGCATCCTCGTCCTAATCTCGTCCACTACCTTAAATCCACAGCAACTCGCCCTGCCCAACCGTCGCCCTTAACCTCAATCCACGGCAACTCACCCTCCCTAATCAGGGGCGGCAGCAGCTTGCCGCGCCCCACGTCCCCACCTCGATTCGTAGCAGCGCCCTGGTGCGGCTGTGCTGGTAACTTGGTAAGGCTCTCCCTTCTCTGTCGTAGTACAAGGCAGCAAATCAGCAGGTGGAGCTACAACTCCAATTGCAATCTCATGATGATCTTTTCACTTGGTGTACTGCACTTGAAGTTTCTGTCAATACAATCCTGATGTCAATTCAAGGATTTATTTTTGGTAAAGAAGAGCTTCCTGATATGTTATTATGCAGGGAATGGGGGCACATAATCTGTTGCAATTAAATGTCTGGGCATCCAAAGGTATAGTATCTCTGATTTTCTCGCCACTTCTGAAATGCAGCAGTATCGAGTTGACTTCACAATTCTAGCTCTTTATGTGGTGCAAACCTGAAACAACATGCTGAATGTCCAAGGTGAAAGTGATATGGCATTTCAAGATTTTTTTCACTCCTGCCTATTGTTCAGGTCCGGCAATTGTATGCGGAAGAGATTTTGAGCAGTCCTCTCTTGTCAATTATTTGATTTTGTTGTGCTTCTTTTTCTTTAAGACAATCTATCTGTTTAATCACTGCCTCCATTCACTGCTCACTCTCGGGCAATTGGTATGCAGAGACACAAAGCAACCGAAATATAGAGGAAAAGGAACTCAATTCAGTTTCGATTTAGGACCACTGGTACTATTTTATTTTATAAGATTGTGAGCCTTCACTGATTCTCAGATAATTATGTACACAGTTTCTCAATGAGCTTCTTGTTGATTATTAGAAGACTGATGAATTATCTCATCACAGTGGATTGTGTGATTAGTTAACTCTATTCTTTCTGATATTTCCTTAGGTTGCTGACAATTCCAATCACAGCTTGAAGGTCCCTGAAAGATTCTGATCCTTCACTGATTCTCAGGTAATTATGTACACACTTTCAGATATGGTGTTTAGCAATGTACTTCCAAGTAATGTAATGAGGATATTTCAGTACCGGAATTGGTAATATACATCCCCATACAGTATGAAGTTGTCTACATAGAAATTTCAGTACTAGAGTTGGTAGAAATTTCACAGCTACCTGACTTAATCAATTTGAGTTTGTAGCTAGGAACTTCCATGGCTCTCTAGCTCACTGAACCAGTTAGCTCGTGACAACAGCTATAGCTGAACATTCCTTGCTGCTGGCTTTTTGCTTGCTTCGGAAACAGTAGGGAGGAATTATTGTTGTGTTGCTTTGTATATTGTTCCATCCATGCTTCTGAAATTAGGGGCTTCTGAAATTCATCTACGAACTGCAAAAGAATTAAGTTAGATCAACATAGTTACATTGGTTAGGCATTACCTGTTCGGTCCACACTTTGGCTAGCCTAATTTGTAAAAGCATTGTTAGGAACATATACATCACACTTTGGTTGGCTTAATTTGTAAAAGCATTGTTAGAAAAATTAAAAAGAAAAAATTGGTTACTTAATCTGAGCACTATTTGGTTGGCATAGTATTTTAATTGAACTTTTAGCATGACGACATTTGAAATGACCTGATCTGGCAGTAATGACTAATGAGTATCCCTTAGTATTTGGGATCCTTATACTTCGTGGTCCAGGCTTTGAAAGGTAACTTCAGTGGTGTTATGTCTAGCTGAGATATGAATCAATTTATGCACAATTTTCTACTCGTGCAGCTTACAAGCACAATCAAATGCATCTCTGAATATGTCTATCTTTTCAGTTTCATTTCTATTTTGATAGTAGCATGGAGGGTTCATTTATTAGTCAGCTAAGTGCAATACCTCCACTATCTCACCTTAAGATGTTTGAAATTTCTGTTTCATGGTTTCTTTGCTTCAGCTCTTATTTCATTTGGGTTTAGCATGCTGACGCTGTTCACGTTTTACTCAAAATTGGTCAGTACCTACAAGTGCAGTTTCTTGGCTACAGGATAATATCACACAAATAGGTACTCCATAGGTTTTATGTTAATATGTTGTTTTTTCTTCAGATTGTGAACCATGCTAATAGGCCGCCGATTTGTCAGGATCTGCCGCTGATTCTCGTCCTCCACTAAAGTCGCCTTGCACTGGCCCATTCTTCCCATGCTAATTTTGCGCAGGTGGGGTTTCGTTTTGTTGGGTTGGACAATTGCAATGTAAATTTTTTAGTTGTAGGGTGTTATTTTTTTCCCCGTTGCAACATACGGGCATTTACCTAGTCACTCCTAAGAAATGAAAGAGGAATCGTCTACCCACTCCTTCGCCCCGCCTCCCTGTTCCCACGCACGTGACTCCTCCGCGTCTCTCTCGACCGTAACTCCAAGCCGCGCCGACAGGTGGGCCATGCCCTACGCCGCGACCACTCAGCAATCCCGCGACGCCTCGCCCTCGCCCTCTGTCCTCCCCATGCCCTCCATCCTCCCAAGCGCGCCTCCGCGCCTCCGCGAGCCGCGCCGGCGGCGCCTCTCCGTGTCCTCCTTGCCTGCCCCTTCACCCTCGCCGCCGCTGCGGACGCTCCAGCACCCGTCTCTCCGACGCCGCATCCTCCACGCCTGCTCTATCGACGAGCCGGCCTTGCCCCGCCTCTCCTTCTCGCCTGCTCCTTCACACTCCTGTTCGACGTCGCCATGGACGCGAGGCGAGAACGCCGGCACAGCCGCGCCGCCAGGCGACACGGGCGGACTCAGCGCATCGGCAGGATGCTCGACCGCCAGTCGGGGCGTCGCGTCGGGCGTGGCCATGGATGGCGGCAAGCCGGGCAACTCGCATGAGCGAGGCGAGTCCGTAGTCGAGGCTCCGATTCCGAGCTCAACCCCGAGTTTGTCTTCTGTGAGTTCAAATTCAACCTCTATTATCTCTTGGCTTAGCAGCGGAGTCCTGTTACATGGGCAGTGATGGATTAGTAGCCCTTGGCAAAACTAAGGTAACCCTAGAATTGGAAAAATCAAAAGGCTTACTGTTTGGATTGCATAAGGGACGAACGAGGTATTTGCCTATGAAATTGCAGGTTGAGGATCAGGGCTGCACATAGTGGTAGAACGTAAAGCTAGGCAAGCGGCTGTTGCTTGCTGGAACTTTTGATTTAGGGAGAGGGAGCGAAGTAAGTTGTTGCTTGCTGGAACTTTTGATTTAGGGAGAGGGAGGGAAGTAAGCGATATTGGAGTATTAAACTTATATATCTTCTGATGCAATGTAGAATTCCTGGCTGGGCTATTAGCATAAACCTGTAATTTTTCTTGCATTTGAGTGTTGAGTGTTTCCCAGCCAAGTCTAGGAAAAAAAATTAGTTTCTAAGTTTTTTGTCATTATTACTGAAAAATAATTGAAACTAAGGTGCATTTTATTTAGTGTTGCTAACTTGCTATCTATGCGCATACTGATCTGGGCCAAGCAGGTTGTTGTCATAAAAAAGGGCCCTTTTTAGGCAGATTTAGTTTTGCCTACTGTTAATTTAGTTTTTGCTATGCTGGTTCCTGTACAATATGCAGATACTAAGACTCCTCTTTGATGTGGAGCTAATCTAGGTGCTTTGTCCTTCATCATTTTTATAATTTAAAGTGAAATATTCTGTCAGAAGTTATATCTGCATAGTTTCAGTCAAGTGAACTATTAATTCATTGTGTTGTTATTTTACTTCGTCACATTTCCATAGATCTTTGATAATCTACATACTTTGTCATGTGGGCCACTCCTATACAAGGAAACGACGCACCACAGAAGCACGCAGGGCTGCGGATGGCACGCCAGCAGTGCCATAACTGCTGTCACCTTGCACGCAGCGCATGCAACAATTAGCTCCAGTCAGTTGTGGCCAAATGGCCTATTTAATTTTGCACTCAGCACTCTAATTAGTAAGCAATATCAATTACCAAATTCCCTAATCTCCCTCTTCTTCATCGATCAGGCGCCGAGGATAAAACCTCACCCCATGCAGGCTACGATCTTCGTAGCTGAGGTCCAGCTACCTTCAACCTCGACGCCCTTGACGTACTTCAAGGTTTGTGGCAGACCATCAATTATGAACCCCAAATACTTTTTTCTGTATATAAAAAATATACAAGGTTATAGATCTTTAACAACAATCTACATACATCAAGTTGAAGTATGCAATGCTGATAGCATCCCCTTTTGGGGCAACCTATGTCCATGTCTTTTAGGGCAAGAAGCGAAGCATCCTGCCTATGTCCATGTTTTTGGGTAGGTAACATGCCATTTCCTATGTGCATTTTTGTTCTCCATTATTCTTATATCCAACTAATAGGAAATATTTGCCAGATTTGATATAGTATATGTGCAGATAGATAGTTTAGAGTTCGCAACAGTCACCTTCCTATAGATGTTTCAATCCTGTTTCACAAGGAAATAGAGAATGGTGGAGCCCCTTCATGTAGCGATATCTTTTGTGGATAACTGCACTTGCTGATTTGGTTAATTTGTTTTGTACTTTTGTTTTTCCAGGTGCAGCACTAATATGGAAATAGTGCCTGAAACGTTGATACCATCTTCAACGAGTGATTTGCGGCATGGGGGTTTCAAGAGCTGCCATGCACTGAACTTTGCTTCCCCCCTAATCCTAATATTTAGATATAGCAATGCTAACTTATGCTTTAGGTGGGTTAATTTTGATTTTGCTACTGGCATACTCACCATCTGACAGTTTAGCGTTTTTTTTTCCTAACTCATTACATTGTTCTTTTTCGACTCCCTAATTAGGATTAATAGATTCAACTCGCCAATTAGTCACTGCTTATGCAATTAATTTTGAAATTAGTTCACATTTAGTCCTTTTAATTAGCATCCAAACATAGTGCTAATTTTAGCAGCTAGGATCCAAACAGGCCAGCCCCTGCTAAACCACTATTCTCAAAAGCAATCCTTCTTTTAAGGTTGGTTAGACTGAATAGCAGTTTTACCTTTGCCATCAGTACTCACATTGAGTTGTCAGATAATGAATAGCTCATCGCTGTTTTTTTAGAAAAAGGTGCTCATACATGCATGCATAGATCTCTAGAAAATTGGTCCACATTGACTACAACGGAATGTCTGAAGTGTGCTTTTAGAGAATGCCAAATTATCAGGAAACAAAATATTTTTCCTTAAGGAGGAACATCAGTCTTCAATATATCAAACATGCTTAATATGTTATGTTATTTCTTAAGTTCATTGTACTTTTAATTAGTGAGATCCTATAACTGATCTTGGTTGTTGGCTTCCTCCTTTTAGTTACCATTCTTTCTGTTTGCTTCTGTTAGGAATATACTCGGTTATTACTTCCACCCAACTATTTGCAGTTATATCTCACTGTGTCATGTACTTGTGTACTAATTTAACCCAAATCATGAGTATTTGTAATCTGCAGTGTAGCTTACAGGAGGTAGCCAAAAAGCCGAAGCCAAGGTATTACTATTATCACCTCAAAACACGTGCTGTCATATACAGGTATTCCAAATATCTGATCATGTTAGGGTCGAATTGTTTTGAGAAACATTAAATGATTAACAACCTTGATAGTTTAGATTGATGATTGTTAAACATTTAATATCTATTTTCCTAAGAGACTCAGTTGCATTTCAGTTTTAGCTACTATCTTTGCCTTTCCTGTTGATTGATGCAGGGGAGGAATAAGGTGGCTGGATGCGTGATCAATGGGGCCTTTTCTAAATCATGTTTAGTTTTCTCCCTAGATCATAACACATATATGTTCTCAGTGTTATTGTCTGGATGGGTTGCAGACGAGTGCTAAGCAGAAGTTGCAGGAGTATAGATGCTTATTTATTTGAATGTGGCTCATAATAGTATGTTGTTCAGCAAGTCTTTTTTGTGTTGTTGTCTGTTGATTTTGAACTACTATTTTTTTTTAGTCTTATCGCATTGAAAATTTTGAGGCTCTTGACCTTCTATTTTCTTCATACTTTTATTGTGTTTAAAAATTTTTTAGTCTCCCGTAGCAACGCACGGACATTTGCTAATGATTAGAGAAGTGAAAAACTTTAGATAAAATTGAATTGACTATAGGACATTAAAAGTGATCTCTTTTTTTAGTAGACATGGAAAATAGAGCAGTTTGATGGTGGATACTCTGTTTTTTTTAATTTATTAGTGAACAGTATGCCTAATAAAATAATTTTATAAAATAAATATAAAATCACGTAAGTACCATGAGAACTATATAGTAAATAAAAGTATTATTTTGCACTAAAATAACTATTTTGCCTCTCTTTATAAATAAACAAAGTTAATCATAATTAATTTGTTCATACAATTATAGAACACTGAAAATCTTGGACAAATCACAGTATGTGTACATTACCGCATCGTGATAGAGTTAACCATGTCAGCATATTTAATGCCCATAAAACTCTATAAATCCTCCATTAAGATTGACCTAGCAAAGAATCACGTGAGGGCGTAGGTTTGATTTGTAGGAAATGCACGATCGTCTGTTTCGTAAAAAAAAAAAAAAAAAAAAAAAGGACTTATGACTTGTGATCGTCGGGCTAACTAATGCATTCTTTGTTTTCCATTACAAAGTTTGGAGTATATATCCTATGGGCTACAATAAATTTTCTTTGTTTGAATTGTGTGAGCGCTTGGTGCTTGTTGCAAATAACTTTTATTACTCAGTAAGTAAGAGAATTTACCGAATTTCTAATTTTGTCTTAGACCAGATACAACACTGGCGCTTCGAATGATGCTAATTCACGGTTTTACAATTTTTTGGCACAAGCATCGCTGCTCACACAAGCAGCCGACGCTGCGCATGCCAACCGTCCCTACAAATATATTTGTAAAAGCGGGTGACTAGCTGGGGTCCGGAAGCTACTATAGGGGTATAGTTGGAACACAAACCGCTCTTCCAGATAAAAGCTAAGTATTCCTATAAATTAATTTCTAGGTAGTGACATACATTAGCTTTTTCCCAAGCTCTTGTATAGTTGTTTGATTATTCTCTTCCTTTAAGAACCTACTCAAACATTCACGAATTGTGCCAGCGCAGAACTAACCGAGAAAGATATATTCTATCATTATAGAACTATAAGCAATATAATCGTAGCACTACAAATGATCCTATATTTTAGTCACTAACTTTAATTTCTATATACGAGCAAACCATGTTAATTAAGGCGTCGCAATAATCTACATAGACGTACCAATATACAAATAATTATCTCTTATTTATGTGTGTCATACCCTGCAGACAAGAGGTGTGCATACAAAATATGATTCCACACGTCCGGCACGCCGGGGAGGCACCAGTGGCTGCAGTCCTCCGGCGCGTCCGGCGGCGTTCCCGGCTCCCTATGCCCTGCCGGGTGGCCATCTGGTCTGAGCTCCGTCATGTGAGTGATGTTCAATAACCTCGCCTTCCTTCCGTGGCTCTTGATACTATCTGTCATCTTCGCAATCATCGTGTTTATCCATGAGTACTCTTCACCGGAGTGGACGTTAGTGGTAAGTGGTTCTCTCTGGCCGGCGCACGAACCGCCAGTGTCCCAGGTGCCATTGCTGTCATTGTTAGATAAAGAGAAAACATGGTTACGACTTACGATCGACTTGCAATTGCAATTACTTTTGTGAATATAACTAAAAGTAAAGTTCAGAAGATTTATCGCTGGTTGTTGTTTTGGGTCTTTCAGAACACATGAGCTTTATGGCCACGGAGATTTCCTCCATTATTAGTCGCAATTGCCAGATAATATTGACAACATCATAAGCCAGTTCTCTTTCTCACAATGCAATTGACACAACTCACTTTAGCTTACCTGTAATGCGAGGGAGAATAACTCCTGAAGAAGAAATAGCTTTTGGAAAATCGAGCGCTACTCAATTCCCAATCTTTCACCGTTTGCAGGGAGCGTCGAAAAGCATCCTTGATGTCCATGGTTTTGTTCAAGTGGTCACCAACCATGAAATAATTTCCTCTGCTCATGAGCACACACGCACAGGACAAAATCAAATTAGCGTCTTAATTACTCAGAGAGTTCAAAATAATTAACCGTGGCATGCATACGTACGCCTTGACAGTTTTGTGTTGGTTCCACCAGTGGCCGGTGTTGAGCACGAGCACGTCGGCGCCGGCCCACCGATCGGCGTGCCGTGGCAGCACGTCCAGGCGGACGGCTCCCCTCACGCCGCCTGCTGTCGCGTTCGCCGGGAAGCGGTGGACCATCACGATCATGGGCGCACGGCAGTACTCGACGGAGAGGTTGTAGTCGGCGAAAACCATGGCGAGGTAGCCCTTGTGCCGGCTGATCGGCTTCCCCGACCGCTCGTACACTCTGGACGACGACGACGCAGCGAGCATGCACACCATGGACTCCCACTGGTTCCGGCCGATCGAGTCCCCGGCGAAGACGATCCTGCCGTTCCGGCTCCGCTCCAGCATGTCCGTCGCGTTGAACCTAACAAACAACTTAAACCATTGACCTGATCAGGTAATTAAGGAGGACATCCAAGAAGACGATGTCGTGACATGCATATCGGGGGATGTGCCTACTTAGGGAGGTCGCAGCGGCGAGGTCGCCACCGCCATTGCCGGAAGGACGAGTCCCTGCGGCCGTTCCGCGTGCACCGGAAGCCGGGGTCGAGGAACGGGCAATCCTCCGTGTACGTCGTCGTCACGTCGGCAGCTGCATCGTCCCTCACCCATCGGCCGTCTGAATAGTCGCACTGGTGGCCGTCGTCGGCGCTGTCGCCGTGCTCTCTTCTGTTGACCGGAGGCAGCCAAGACGACTGGAATAACGTCGACCTTGGCCACCCAGGCGGCGGGGGTAGGAGGAGCGCGACGGTACAGAGCGCAACGACGATGATGAAGAGGAAGACGGAGGGGATGAGTACGTGTCTCGCATGCATGGGTCAAGATGGGAGGAGCGCCACTGTTGGCTACTTATTCGGATGGGAGTGAGGTGAGGAGAGCAGCAAGAAGTGAGCCAGAGCCACACTAGTGGTAAATGATGCCCGAGTGTCGGAGCGATTTGTGGGTCGAGATGAACTGCATCAAAGAGAAACCATCACTGCCTGGTTAAAACCATTACCGTGGGAATAGGACGACAGGAGCAGGGAGGAAACATCGGCGCCACACGTGAACTACAGTTTGCCCCTCTCGCCCCGTCATCGTCCATCGCCGCCTGTTGCGCACCTCCCGATGGCATGGATCGGCAAGAATGGTAATTCCATGCTGTTGATTTAAATTGATTTGCTAATTAAGTCAGGGGGTATGGTGTGAGAGATTGATTTGCTAATCATGTGTCAGGTTCAAATGGAAAGGACGTAGGGGTTATGGTGTGAGCTACTGTCTTTCCCTTGTACGCATGTGATCCACCGGTTGGCAATTGCCAATTGGCATTCTCGCTTTGTTCCGGGTAATTGTATACCCGTCTGTATTATAATATCTGTGACGGTATCCGATGTACCGTCTGTGATTCATGCGTTTGTGACTTTTCTACAATAGTATCCGTGCGCGGCAACAGCGGGAGTGATTCCGGGCATGCATGTCACTCAATCGAATCACGAATGTAAATACCCTTGATGAAGGCGCTTTGGTTGGCAAGGACAAAGTTTGTCAGCCACGATGCTATTTGGGAAGATTTTACTAAAAAAAAATTATGCACCGGATTAATGGGTCGATAGTCTTTTAGAGGTCGTTCAGTTCTAAGGGAATAGCTCTCTGGAACAATTTCTAGATGAATTACTTGTCTAATTTATATAACTTTTACTCAACTAGAACAAATCCTAGGGTAAATCCGGGCTAACCGAACTCGTCGGGTTGTGCGTCTTGCGCAGTAGAATCATAAGAGCACCGTTCAA
>JADLZL010007454.1:0-86204 GCA_015844335.1 Chrysopogon serrulatus | reverse complement strand
GCATGCTATGTTCTCAAACTTCTCTAGTATGTCCACTTGTGAATAATTATAATGCTAACCTTAGCCATGACTACTAGGTGTATTGCGCTAACCATAATATACATTGACATGTAGATAGGAATAACCTAGGAATATCTCTTGATGTTCTACTAGCAACCCTAATGATATAGCTAGGAGTCTCTATCTATTTATGCCGATGATTATATACTTACCTTATCAATTATCTTATGACTTACCCCTGCATTGAGTAGCGAGGACATGGTTATGCCTATTCGTTACACTCTAGGTCAACACACTACCTTTACACAGCCATGTAGACCTTTCTTTGGGAAAATATAAATGATAACCCGTAATACTCCGGGTAAAATGCTACAATGGTATTTGATCTGTGCGCTTGAGGATACATTTCTATATTCTAGATGGTGGCATGATTTAATACCACACCCCTTGGTGTTATGCTGGGGATGACAACTTGGCATTCTAGTGGCGGTGCGCTGCTCAAGCATTTTTGACGCCGTTATTAGAGATAACATTAAGAGGTGTCAACAAGGATCATTCTTGCATATCACTCCTGATGTTGCGAGAAATGTCCTTACAAAAATCCACAAAAATGAAACACCTCTAAAGAAGCTAGAAGAGGAAGAAGATCTGATAGTTGATCAGGAATCCACACCTATCACATCCCAACCTACAACTATCAGCGAGCTTGAACCACAGGAGGAGGAAGAAATTCCATTTCTAGACTTCATGCTCGAGATCAAGGATGATATATTCACCAATTATAGAAACACCTCGAATTATTACACTTTTAGGAGACCACAAAAGTCAAAGAAGTTGTCACCTAGTGACGAAGTTTTAGATGCTTCTGATGAGGCTTTCCTTAAGCAAAATGCTAAAGAGCTTGTGTCGATTATAAACAATGATTGGTTGGAAGAATCGGAGCTTTCCTCTGATGTCATCCGAATTGATTTTACATCGACTACCATACCTTGCCAAATCCACAAGGGTTCTTTCAAAGCATTATACAATCATGTTGTGGGAGTTAACATCATGTCTGCAACATATGCTCAAAATCTTTTAAAAGACATGCCATTAACCCCAACAACAAAGTTTTTGAAAAGTTCTTTAGGCTATGTTCTTCCAAGTTTGGGAATTCTCTATGTCTTACCTATTCATGTCAAAGGGATAAGAGTTCATTTGAGCTTCTATATCTTTGATGTCATAGAGTTCGGATTGGACAGCCTATAGAGAGACTTTTACAAGAAGGACAAAAAGGAAATTTGAACATTAGCCTTGGGAAGAGCTTTAGATTGCCTATATCCATAACTCATGTTCTCAATCATGAGACTGAGTCACTTTCTGAGCCTGATCCTATGGAAGAAGTCTTAGAGACAACCTTTGAATTGTCTTTCGAGCCAAATTTCGAGGCTGATTCCAAACCACTAGAATAGGAAGGAGATAGTACGCTAGAACTTGACCCTCTAGATGAGTTTGAGGAACCACCTAAGCCTCCCATAGAACTCAAACCTCTGCCTTCTGGTCTTAAGTATGCTTTCCAAAATAATGATCGAGAATCCCCTGTGATAATAAGTGATAAACTCTCTGAGGAAGAAACCTTTCGATTGATTACAGTCTTAAAAAAGCATAGATTTGCTTTCGGCTATTCACTCCAAGATCTTAAAGGAATTAGTCTTGTTCTTTGCACCCATCACATCTCTACCGATCCTGAAATAACACCTTCTAGAGAACCACAATGTAGGTTGAATAATATGATAAGAGAGGTTGTTAAGAAAGAGGTTTTGAAACTGTTACATGCCGGGATCATATATCCTATGCCATACAGTGGGTGGGTAAGCCCTGTGCAAGTTATGCCTAAATAGAGAGGCATGATAGTTGTTAGGAATGATAAGAATGAATTGATCCCACAAAGAACTGTCACTGGATGGCGGATGTGTATTGATTACTGAAAGCTAAATAAGGCAACAAAGAAAGATTATTTTCCACTTTCCTTCATTGATGAACTGTTGAAAAGGTTGGCAAATCATTCTTTCTTCTATTTTCTTGATGGATATTCGGGATATCATCAAATACCGATCCATCTAGATGACCAAAGCAAAACCACATTTACATGTCCATATGGAACTTATGTTTACCGTAGAATGTCTTTTGGACTATGTAATGCTCCAGCTTCATTTTAAAGAGACATGATGTCAATATTTTCTGATATGATTGAAGTAATAATGGAAGTTTTTATGGATGACTTTTTGGTATATGGAAAAAAATTTTTGATAAATACCTTGAAAACTTAGATAAGGTTTTGTAACGATGTGAGGAGAAGCACTTAGTCCTTAATTGAGAAAAATGTCATTTCATGGTTAGAGAAGGAATAGTACTTGGACATTTAGTGTCCAAAAGAGGGATAGAGGTAGACAAAGCTTAGACAAAGCTAAAATTGAAGTAATTGAACAACTACCTCCTCCCGTTAATGTTAAGGGAATTCGAAGCTTCCTAGGTCATGCAGGTTTTTATAGACAGTTCATACATAACTTTTCATACATTGCTAGACCTCTAACAACCCTGCTAGCTAAGGATGCTCCCTTTGAATTTTTGAAAGCTTTTGAAACTCTTAAGAAAGCGCTCATCTCTGCACCAATCATCCAACCCCCTGATTGGTCGCTACCTTTTGAATTAATGTGTGATACAAGCGATTATGCTGTGGGGGCAGTTTTGGGACAAACTAAAGACAAGAAACATCACGCAATTACATATACTAGCAAAACTCTGACAGGACCTCAACTTAATTATGCAACTACTGAAAAAGAGCTTCTAGCTATTGTTTTCGCTATAGACAAGTTTAGATCTTACTTAGTAGGAGCAAAGGTAATCGTTTATACTGATCATGCTGCTTTTAAATACCTGCTTACTATGAAAGATGCTAAACCCCGACTCATAAGATGGATTTTGCTACTCCAAGAATTTAACTTAGAAATAAAAGATAAAAGAGGAGTAGAAAACCCTGTTGCCGATCACTTATCTAGAATGCAGTTTAAGAATATGCAGGAACTACCAATCAATGACTCCCTTCGAGATGACACGCTCTACGCCATCTCTGGGTCAGATCCCTGGTACGTGAATATTGTCAATTTTATGGTTGCAGGATATGTACCACCAGGGGCAGTCAAGATAAAGCTTATCTATGAAAGTCGGCTATATATATGGGATGATCCTTATCTCTTCCGAGTATGTTCTGATGGACTACTCTGGAGGTGTGTACCTACTGAGGAAGGGCTACGGATTATTGAAAGATGTCACTCATCACCATATGGAGGTCATTATGGAGCGTTCTGAACCCATGCAAAGATCTGGCAAAGTGGATTCTTTTGGCTAACCATGTATGAAGATACTAAGAACTTCATTCGAAGATGTGTAGCATGTCAGAGGCATGACAATATCAATTCAAGAGATGCCATGCCACTCACCAACAATCTTCAAATTGAGCTCTTTAAGGTCTGGAGAATTGACTACATGGGACCATTTTCAAAATTAGGCAACTATGAGTACATTCTAGTGGCAGTTGACTATGTCTCAAAAGGGGTAGAAGCCATGCCATGCAAAGCTACAAATTTTAAGAACTAGAAGATATTTTATGAGACAATATTTTCAAGATTCGGTGTTCCAAGGATGGTGATCAGTGATGGAGAAACTCACTTCATTGATAAGGATTTTCGTAAGTACTTGATGAAGCAAGAGATCTAATATTATGTTGCTACTCCTTACCATCCTCAAACGAGTGGCCAAGCAAAGACATCCAATAAGCAAATCAAGAACATTCTACAAAAGACAGTCAACAAGATGGGGACTGTTTCGAAGGAAAAGCTACCCGATGCATTATGGGCATACCGAACAGCATATAAGACACCTCTTGACATGTCACCTTATCAGCTTGTTTACGGCAAAACCTATCACTTGCCAGTTGAGCTTGAGTTCAAAGCTCATTGGGCCATTAGGAGATGGAACATGGATTTAGAAGCCACCGGGACAAGAAGAAAAATGCAACTCTCAGAGTTAGATGAATGGCGAGAAAAGGCATATCATAATGCAAAGATCTATAAAGAGAGGACCAAAAGGTGGCATGATAAGCGAATCAAGAAGAAGAGCTTTAGCCCCAGAGATAAAGTGCTACTATTCAACTCTAGGGTAAGATTATTCGAGCATGGTAAACTACGAAGCAAGTGGGAAGGGCCATTCACGGTGGTAAATGCATCATCACATGGTGCAGTGACACTTCAAAACAACGAAGGTACGTTATTCAAGGTAAATGGCCAATGCCTTAAGACTTTTCTAGAATCTTCTAGACCACCCGAGGAATTAGATGAAATTTATTTTCTAGCTTTTTCCTAATTTATCAAAATATAAAACTCCATCATGATTTGGGCCGTGACAGGAGAAAATTTGGAGAGATAACGGACCAAGAATGCACCCCACGAAAGGGCACCGAAAACTAGGCCAGGGTGGGACCAGCTGGTCCCACCCTAGATCGGCCGGTCTAGCCCTGCGCCGCCTCACGGTCCACCGCCTCTCGGTGCGAAGCTTGTTTCGTTAGGGTTTCAGATATTCCACTTTGATCCGAATCCACCACCGACTGTTCACGGTAGATGCTCGGGATAGATTAGGATGGAATGCCCCCTACCTCAAGTTACCAAGACTATATAAACAGCCCCTAGGGTCATTCTTCTCTCATTCCAAGAGCTCTCCTCTCTCAGCCCATAGCAAGGAAGCTCTCCACCTCTCCACTTTTTCACCAAATGGCGAGCCTAAACCATCTCTACACGGTCAAAGAGCTTGAGGAAGTCCTCCCACTGGCGGTCAACCCACCAAAGCAGCTGGCAGTGGTGCCCCTAAAGGCGATCGTCCCGGTACCATCGAAGGAGGTCGTCCGAGCTCGACCTCAAGGAGCTCCAATGGAGGAGGCCTTCTACGCCCAGACAATCAAGAGGCCTACCATAGCGCCACCAGCTCGTCGACTACTTCTGGGAGATAAGCCACGACCCCTAGGTCAACCTAGCATTGCTCTCCCCCAAGGCACTAAGTTACTACCTCCTAGAGAGGGGGAGAGGCTGCTAGGGGTTACCACCAAGTTTGTGATGGTGACCGGTGTGAAGTACACCACCGAGAAGGAGCGAGTGACTCTAGATGATGTGCGGGTGGAACCCAGCAATGTGAAATTCAATCCACCACCAAGAGCCAATCCAGAGCCCCCAAAGAAGACAAGGACTGCACCAGTCCTGAGACAACCTCGTCTGTCCTTGGCCACTTTAGAGACTAGAATAGATCTCTAGGCCCAAGCCCTGTCTGATGCACTAAAGGCCCTAGGGACCACTGTGCAACGCGTAGAGAATCTAGAGGTCAACCAAGAGCAGCTGTGTACTAAGAACAAAGCGCTCAAGGCTAGGGTTGAGGAGTTAGAGAAGAAGAACTAGAGATCAAGATGAATAGGCACACGTGTAATAAGTTTCAGTTAGTTTGCTAGTTAGTTAGATTGGTTACGCTTAGTTAATTCGATTCATTCTTTGTGTAATAAATGTGCCTCATGATAATAAAGAAAGTTGAGTCTTTAGAGTCATCATCTGTCTCTAGATATATGTTTGTTTTTGTCTCTACCTTGTTGTGCATAAAAGGAAACAAGAAATAAGTGTGGGGGAGACAACCCATAGGAACTCAGAAGGAACATCATTCAATAGGAACTAGGTACGCACTCCAAAGCACTCTCATTTATTGATAACTGAGCTTAATTGAATATCTTTTAATGAAACATGATTACACCTCAAGGATGAGTAGCTTAGTCATGACTTAAGGCAAGAATCACATGATTCATCTCTTGTAACACTTGTAGCTGTTGGGAACTCTTTATAGGGACCTCATGCCTCTTAAGTTGTTGACAAGTATGAGATAGTAGAACATGAGAACCTAAATCTCTATGCCTAGTTATTGGAGCATTTATTTCAAAAACATAAAAGCAATAGCTGTGCTACTCCTCTGTGGTCTTTTAAATGCCTATAGAGCCATACATGATTATAAACTTTCTACATAAGTTACTTATCTTGCATTGAGCTCTGTTAGCTTTTGAGACCCGTGTGTAGAGATTTATCATGCTTTCAAGATTAAGATCCACTTACACTCCATATATTCACTATCCCTACACTAGGGGTAGGTGCAACCTTTTCCATCCACATAGAAAATGTGCTGCTCTTACACTGAGGGTACGCACCCAAAAAGATTTTTGGTAGGATCTCGTTCACCTATGCTCTAACATTATTAGAAATCTGTCTTGCAAAAAGTTTCATGCAGGATGACAAGGGCTATGCAAAAAGAAAAAAGAGAGTTCAAAAAAAATGGAGAAGGGTCGAAATGTTAAAAAGAACAAAAGGCACTTAGATGCCTAGCTCTCTAGAAAAGAAAGAAAAGAAAAATTTAAGATAGCCCATTGTCTCCAAGCACTCCAATTCAAGCAAGAGAGATATATCCTTCAAAGTATGAGCATAAGTAGAAGCAGGATAGCCACCATATATTCCACACACATGCACATCTTGATTTAGGAGTATGACACTTCTCTCCTTGGGACTCTTACGCTGGCTCAGTGACATGTAAGGTAAGTATACTATTCCTTACCAAACCTTCAAACTCCACATCAAGCCTATTAGAAGTAGGTTGCAAGGAAAGACAATCACTCATGCATGCCTAAGTGAGATCCACTACATATAATGAGTGATTTGAGAGTACCACATTGAGGAGCAGGTAAGCTATGTTTTATTTCAAAAATCTTGCAAAAATCTCCAATGGACTTGGCAGTGAGATAAAGGTAATTTGTTCAACTGTTCTACACTTCAACTTCCCTAAGTTGCATGGTAGACACTTTGAATCTCACAGTGCAGGAATCACCAGGAATGAGTTTATGTTGATATCTTTGTCCAGAGTTATGTCTGAAGTTATCCAACCTTTTCTCGAGGACGAGTAAAAGCCTAAGTGTGGGGGTGTTGTTGATGGTCCTTAACGTTCAAATCCAACCGTTAACTAACCTTCCAAAGTGACATAAAAGCAATCCATCTACCTAGAAGTAGGGCTTTGACTAACGAATTTCATGAGTTTTGATGAATCAATGGTTTTGTAGGTAAACACTAGAATTGACACACTAGCTACACTGCAACATAGAATGCAAGATTGGACGCCACGACAACACAGGAACATTCCAGAAGGAGCGAGAAGACACGAGACCGAAGTGGAGGACCAGGCTGGGTCGCCGATCCCGGCCGGCCCTAGCCCTAGACCCGCCCGATGCAGGGGCTGCCCGGTTCACGGTCCGGTTCGTCCGATTTACTCCACCGCCTTTGAGGATTGATCTCCACCGTCCGCCAATATCGGTTTGATCCAAGGGCTCACGTTGATTCGCCAGGGCTATAAAAGAAGAGGCAACCCCCCATGGGGGAGGATCCATTGAGAAGAGAAGAGCTTTAGCGAGAAACCCTAATTAGGATCCTCGGAGGTGTCCCTTGAATGGATGACCTCTCGAGTTAGCATTCCAAGAGAGAGCTAGTTCTATATCTCTAGAAGCTAGTTCTTCAGAGATAGAGAGGTAGAGTTAAAGAGAGAGTTTTGGAGGAGTATCGGCCTATTGGTGCTTCCTCTACGGCTTGTATCTAAGATTACTTCGGAATCGACTTCTGAGTTCAAGTAACATTGTTTGTCTTGTTTTACTGGTTTGCGACTCTTTTGAGTACTTTAATCCTTGTAGCTCTTGGGTTAGAGTAGTATTCGTAGTGTAAGCGTGGTGCTTAGACTTCGTTGCTCGTAGATGTACCCTATCGTCCAGATTTGGTGGTAGCTCACGGAGGTGACTTTATAGCTCTGTTGAATCTTATATACTCCACTATCCCGTCGGTAGGTCGAGCAGGAGAATAATTGGTAGTTGGATTACAGTTTTGCCTGTACTCCTCTATCCAATTCTCCAGTAAAGCATCCTAATCATAACTTACTTGAGCCTGAATTAGAAGCCTTAGTTGTCCCCTCTATATCCCTACCTTCTACAGCCTTGTTTGCCACTCAAGTGGTTATGTATAGTTTAGAAGACCCTCACACATCTTCCTTTGAGTTCGATATTAAAACTGGGTATACTTATCCTGTGAAGTGCTGCAACATATCTGTGTGCTTGCGGAATTATAAAGTAGGCACTAACAGATACCAACAACGGTAATGCTGCTGAATCAGTACGTTTGATGCATGGAATGTAGAGAATGTTTTCTCTAGCATCTCGTCATCTGTTACTTTTTCTCCACACAACATTAACAGTGATGTTATTCTAAACATGGCTGAATTATATTCAGAAACACTTTTAAAGTCTTGCAACCTTAGGTGCAACCACTCATAACGAGCTTTAAGGACCACTGTTTTCTGAAGATCAAATCTCTCTTTTAGTTTTTCCGAAGAACAAGGGGATCCTTATCAATAAGGTATTTTGCCTTTAAACCTTCATGGAGGTGGCGGCGAATGAAAATCAAAGTCTTAGCTTTGTCTTGGTTAGATGCATTATTTTTTTTCTTTGATCGCATCACCAAGCCCATTGGCATTCAAGTGAGTTTTTGCATCTAGTAACCATGACAAGTAATTCTTGCCCGAAATATCTAGAGCTGTGAAATCAAGCTTGGCAAAATTTGACATACTAAACTAAAAAATATTTAAATTGCAAAATTCAAATAATTATGCAAGAACAAAATATAGAAAAAATACAAATGATAATGTCTTACCATAAAAACAATATTATGATCAATGTAAAGTTCCTTACCTAGTTCTTGAGGCTTTAGAGACAGTCGTGTTGATAATGTGTTATACAATAATTAATTTGGCTATCAAGAATATGTATGTAAGAACATGAAGAACAAATATAGAAGAAGGAAATGAGTTGTTCTCCTTTCACTTGTCTTATTTCTATTACACAAGCCCTCCTATATATAGCCACACATATGAGATGAAGTTACAAGAATTGATGCTAGGAGAGTTACACCATTGAAGTAGAAGCTTGTAGCTTTGATGTTATAGGGGTTATGGACATCCACATTAATATTTCATAGTAGTATGCTAGAAATAAACAACAGAGACAGCTGTGGAACAACAACCGCCTCTATAAGAGGTAACTGCAAAGGCGGCTCTTGATTGCAGCTGTTTTTGCAAATAGATTTGTAGAGTCATCCGTCTCTATAGATACCACTACATAAATATCATCTCTAACTTACTCTCTCCGTCTCAAAATACATACCATTTTCATGCCCTGAGATCAAATTAATATAGTCATATATAAGAAGATATTAATATTTATGGTACAAAATTATTATGGTTTGATAAATCTTGTTGCATATATTTTTGTAGTAATTTTATTTGGAGATATAAATGTTTCTAATATACAAACATGTGATCAAACTTAAATGTTTCTAATATACAAACATATGGTCAAACTTGACAAATCTTGATCAACACACATTCTATAGTAACATTTTATTTTGTAAAGGGGGTAGCCACGTGAGATAATTTCTAAACTTGTTTTTATAAAAATACCGGTCGTAGGTAGCATATCCTGTTTGGTTATTGGTATAAAAATACTCTGTTTAAATTCCATGCTATAGAAACTTTCTGTTTATTTCAAAAATTCAGCTTGTTTTCCATGTTCAAAACATTTTGTTGGTACGGTCGCACATACAGGTAGCCAAGATAATCACTGAAACTATGCTCAATGTAAAGAAATCATCAATTTGAGAAACAAAACACACATATACACAAATAAAACGCAGTTCGTCCTACGTACTTGTGGGCCATGTTGAGTAGTAACGTATAATAGTAACGTACAACTCACAACCAACGGACCGCGGGGTGATAAAGGATTATCTGCTTTATCAGCAGCAGCCAGCGCCGCAGGCCCGCAGCATATATACTCCTACTTTCATGGTCGCCTAATGAGACACAGAGACAGAGGCAGCCAGACAGGGCCACAGGGGTGGCGGCTGTCACACGATGGCCAGCAATGGGTAATTAGCAACACTAGTAATTAGGGACGCAATTCGGCTTGAAAGAGGCGGCCGAGCGATGATGGCCAGCATTTGGGATTGGGATGCCACCTTTCGGGAATCTCTGCTATGTGCGCTGATATCGGTTGATAGATTCCTACGTCTTCACGATGACTAGTAGCCAACAAAGTAATTGTCACACGTACTCTACACCTACTCGCAGCTTTAAACTCCAGCAGCCAAATAACAAAAATCAGCAAGATGCCACAGGTACTGGGAAGTAGAAACATAACAGTTGGGTACTGCTAACTATCTGCATTCTGCATTCTAACTTTGTAAGGGTAAAGTAACTTCCACCACAAGCCCACAAGATGGATCGAACAATGATGATTTTGATTTCCTTCTAGGCTGTTCTCCTTTGGATCTAGGAGAAGATTTCTGAGAATTTACATGACATTGCTAACCAGGACCGTGTCAATTACGCTAATCGTCAGCTAGTAACCGGCTCACCAGCCCTAGTTACACAAACCAAGAAAGATAAACTGCTCCACCAAGACCCAGACTATTATTCAGAACTTCATCGGTGTCTTCTAGATAGTACTTCGCCAGGCTTGGCTTGCTGCCAACGGTGCAAACAAAACCTCAGCAGCCTCTGAGATTGCGGACTTGCTGGAAGGAGCACTAGTGTTGAACATGTCTTGGTGAGAGTCAGAAATCCTGCATTCTTCCGCGAGCCCCCACGGGTGCAACAAATCTCTGCTGGGAGCTTCTTTTGTTAACCTCCTTCATAAGAATATGATAACTTGTCAGATAAAGATCAAGTGATGATGTTTGAAAAAAATTGCTCAGACAAAGATTGGCATTTTGTTCTAAAAACCACACTACACTTATGATCATGACAGCTATTAGTAGAATTAAGAATTGTTATTTTCATCTTGGCTTGTGCATAGGAAAGTGATAGCTGCCCACACTGAGGATGCAGAGCAAGATAGGATGTGACCTCTTTTCCAGAATGATTAAGCTAAGCATAGCAGTAGGTATCTAAAAGGCCAGCATGTGACCTTATTAGATGTTTCCATACCTGAGGATTAACCTCCACAATCTGATGGCCTTCCACCTGATAAACAAAACAGAGTTACTTCAAGCAGCAGCCACTCTTATTGCTAAATATCCTTGCATTGCACGTAATCATTAAGTAGGAGGAGATTAATACAGAGAAAATGGAACTGTCATCGTATAAGAAGCTCTCGTCATACTATATTACTACTAATGTATAGTATTAGAAGTTTGGACTTATAGAGCTATGAACAAGTATAGCTTTATGGAGCAATGGCAGTCAACATCAACAACTCATTATCAGTACCAACCTTTCTAGTATACTACAAAAAGCAGCTCCTAATGGATAGTCAGATTTAGTTCTTTTCAAGAACCACATGCATGCTCAAGGCTTATTGCAGAAGTACAATGGTGAGCTAATTCATTACCCATAGCAACAAAATTTCTATTAAGCAGTTAGTCAGACAGAACTCTACCAATAGCAACAAAATTTCAAATTTCTATTACGCAGTTAGTCAAACAGAATAGCGTAGCAAACATCAACTCTGAAAAACTACCCACACCTAGGTGATAGGCCATATCTTAACCTCTTGTCACTTAACAATGCCAAGAGCAACGCAGCATTCTGTTTCACAAAGCAAAGACCAAACTATGCAGCATTCTGTTTCACAAAGCAAAGACCAAACTATGCAGCATTCTGTTTCACAAAGCAAAGACCAAACTAAGGACATGCCACGGGAAGATGCATGGGAGGAAACAGTGTTTACCTTGTGAAGTTATCGTGCTCTGCACAGATCCCCAGCTTCTCACAGAGCTGAGCTAGTTCATCCTTCTTCCGCCCACTGACTACAAAGACTGTATTCATTCCATCTGCACATAGCTCATTGATGAGGACATGAATCCATTCATTGCTGGGATATACTGTGATCATTACTGTGTCACCACAATCTAGTAAGATGAGTCTACTCCCTGCCCGCTGGTACGCTGGAGTGATGTGCTCAGTTGACAGTTTCTTGCAGGGGATCTTTGAGTTGATTGACGCGTGATACTCACTCGCCCTCTATAGTTCCTAGTTGAATGACCGCCCGATGTCGATGCCGACCGAGAGAATCTTCACAATAACCACGCGGCATTGGTATTTGTTGTAGATGTCGCCGCGGTGGCTGTGGTTAGAGGTGCTGAGGAGCCCAGCACAGGCATCGCGGAAGTTGCAGGCGTAACTGTTGTCACCGAAGCCCATGAGGTCGGCGTTGAGGAGGGAGTACAACATGTCTTTGCCAACGGTGACGGCAGCAAAGAGATGTGGGGTGGGAAAAGGGGACTGGACAAAGAAGAACCATATACGGGCGCGAGGCAATTTTCAAAGGAGGATCTCGGGCAGCGGCATGAGATGGTACTCGAGCACGAAGACGCAGTCCTCATCAGGGTTAACGAGTTCCAACACCTGGTCGACGTATTGCGCAGGTAGGCTTTGTAGAGATCAGAGTTCAAGCTCAGGCCACCACCACCAGAGGAGGGCGTGTAGAGCATCAACCTCAGGTAGTTCTAACAGAATCCTTCGAAGTCCATGTAGAGGCTAGATCTAGGAACACCGGGCTACAGCCAAAGCGCGTGAGTAGGTTGGCCATGAGATCATCAAAAGTAGGGGTCGACGCGGCGGCAGAGGAGAGCGCACTGACGAAGACCATGGGGTAGGGAAGCAAGTGCGTGTAGTGCAGTGGGAGCGCATCGGTGTCGAGGGGAAGCCATGCGGCGCATTCGGATCTGAATTGGGCTCTACGCTGAGGGGAAGGGGGCGGGTGACCTCCATGTAGAGGGGCTGCGAGCGCTTGTCGACGGTCGATGTCGTACCATCCTATGCAAAAGCAGAGTAAATAAACAAAATGTTAGGGACTATTGCAAAAATCTGATCAATAAAATACATTGGCAGTGGCACTGCATCGAATCCAATGACCTAGGCCGGCTTACGGAAGTACCACCACAGCACGCTGCCCCCAACGGGTTTCTTCCACAACAGCCTGGCCGGCTAGACGGTATCCTACAGAGCTCTGTCCTTTAGGATTCGTGCAAGTCAACGCTCTTCTACGTACGAGTTTTGTTCACTCCTGTGCAATTTCTCGTGAGACGATTTGAAGAAGTCTACACACCTTTATCTCCTCCTTGCCCACTCCTTCTCTCCATCCTCTTAGTCTCGTATGCGTTCCCTTGCTCCCATTCGCCTCAACCAATAGGTTCATCTCTCTCCCTCCGGCCACAATCTTGGGCGACAATGCACAACCATTTTATCCTTCTCTTTCACTCTTTTCGCCCTTACCTTTTCTCACTCTCCTACTGTGTTCCCTCTCTCTCATTCACCTCACCTTCTTATTGCATCTTCTTCATCTCTCCCCTCCATTATTGGATCTCCTTTCTTTGTTGGCGTCACATCAATCTATGAACAAGTCAGTACCAAGTATCGGATGGTCAAATTTGAGACAGGCGTTCACTATATATATGGAGGCTCCTACTTACAAATATGAGGTACTGCTCTACTCCATCACAACAAATTTCCTACTCTTTCCTTACATGACATCTCCTATAAGGGGTCTGGGACGTTATAAGTTCTAAAATCTTGCCTTCAACCATATATTTATTGCTATTTTTGGGTCATGCACCCTCCCTTTTGATCTAAAATACTGAATGTTGAGAATACTCTCATTAATCTTCTAAGTTATGTCGCTATCTTTTTTTGATCTAGTGATTGGAACTAAAACTAGTTATCATTTTGTATAGTTGTGATTTACTGATTTGCTCTATTTGATTCAAAAGGTCTAATAATGTTTTTTTTAGATATTTCAGATTTTTCCTTTATATCTAAATGTCATGCATTATTTTTATTTTAGAAATTTTAGGTCTTGCAGCTTCAATGTTTGCGGTGTTATTTACTACTATAAATTTACTTCGTTCACATTTTGGTACTAATACTAATGTTTTGCTACCAAGATAATTTTAAACTTCTATTGTGTGGTTTTATAGAAAACATAAAAACTCTAATGAATTATGTATGTAAACATTTGAGTACATAGAAAAGTTATGAATACAAATACTAAAATACATGAATATTTAGGAGAATATATTTTCAAGTCTACTATGTTGCAAGAGAGAGAGGTGGATGAGAGAGCTTGATAGTGGAGACAGGGCATACTAGAGTTTTGAACAAGTGGAAAAGAGTGGAAGGTGTGCTCTCTTGACCTTATGCCCTTGGGCATTTATATAGGCAGTAGCTATTTACAAGGGACCTCTTGGTTTCACATGATACTACTCTAGCTACTAGTTGGGCCTCTTCTAGGGGAGACTTGCCCATATACCTTATGGGATCCCCTAACATCACTCCCAATGAACACTTTAGCATGAGAGGCTTCGTCAACACTTAAACGACTACAATGCCTCACCCAAGGCAACACTTCTATGCAAGGGCCTTACCATCATGTTTGTCAACTACAATGACTAACCTTCGACGCAAATAATGTGGTTCCACTTGTTCATGGAGAATATGTCTATACCATAATGAAGTAAATCGAGCAAAATGAGGAGCACTAAAGACCACCTGTCGATGAAATATCGGCGGCAGTCTATCACGGGTATACTGACGGTAGTGATTTGTTGGTGAAGGCATGCTTAGACTATGAACAAGACGTAACACGAAGAACAGCACACACGGTTTACCCAGGTTCGGGCCGCTAGATACGTACTACCCTACGTCTTGCTCTTCTGTTATTGATATGAGATATGCCCAGATTTTGATGATCTGAGCTACATGATCGTTGTGATCTATTGGGTTGAGT
Source organism: Chrysopogon serrulatus (assembly GCA_015844335.1). Classification (NCBI taxonomy): domain Eukaryota; kingdom Viridiplantae; phylum Streptophyta; class Magnoliopsida; order Poales; family Poaceae; genus Chrysopogon; species Chrysopogon serrulatus. The sequence goes on along the minus strand of JADLZL010007454.1, from coordinate 71,275 downwards.
TCTAGAGGATCCCTGCCCCTCCTTATATACTCTAAAGGGACAGGTTTACAAGCAAAATAGCCTATTTGGTACTATTACAATGTTTGTGTGGTGCACATCGTGTGCCGCACACCTTCATCTTATGGGTTGGGCCATCTCGATGGTGCGGCCCATGTGTATCCACGAGGGTATATGGGGGTCATATCCCCATAGCTAGTCCCGAGCACCATGTATCTTGAGAAAAACGCCGTCTCGACGCTTGTTGACCAGTGAGGCTTGAAGTCTTGCATGGTTGATCCAGTCTCTTGAATGGTTGGAGCTTGTGGTTTGTCCACCGACCAGTTAGGAAAAGCACCATGGGACCATGCTGGTTCGCCATCCAGTTTGATGAAGAGCTGACCACTATGTTTGTCAAGTATAGGCTTTGTCAAAAGATGCTTGTTGCTCCAAAAAAAAAAAAAACCATTGCACGTCTAGCGATGTGGGCCCATTGTGGCATATGATGCTCCGTGTCATTTGTGTAAAGTAGCCAACAAGAAGGCCACAAAGGGTAGGAGTCACGCCTCTGGTACCCAAAAATTGATTGAACCAGCCCAAGTCACTGCGAAGTGACATGGGCCCATGTAGTCCCTAGGGTTGGTAGAAGATGAGCATCATGTTGTGGCAAGCTTTTAAGAAAAACACTCCTGAAGATAACGGGTCCACAGTCACCACAAGGTGGCAAAGGCTGTGTGCAGTCCCTAGCTATGGAGTAGGATGGAGCAGTGGTATTAAGATCAAGAGAAACTAGAAAACCCTAGCTATGGAGCAGGATGGAGCAGTGGTATTAGGATCAAGAGAAACTAGAAAACCACTGGTCCACAGTCACCATGAGATGGCGAGAGCTTTGCGCAGTCCCTAGCTATGGAGCGGGATGAAGCAAGTAGCTGACGATTTTGTCCAAGCATCGAGCAATCCCCAACTTGGCTGACGACCACCCAGCTGTAGCTAACAATGAAGTCCGGGCACCGAGCAGTTGGATTGATTGGTTGGCGAGCTCTGAGCAGCCCGACCAACTGGTCAATGGTGAAGTCTTGAACCCCCTCAACTGGTCCAGTCCCCAAGCGTAAAAGATGAGCTCGACAACTAAACCGTACACCTAAAAAATAAATATGAAGAGTGGTAGTACATTATGATGTATGAAATAGAATATATTAATCTCCGGAGAGAAAATCAGTAGGCTGATGTATTATATTTAGTATAATTTGTTAGGCAAAAAGATGGTAAAAAACTTCATTTTTTAGCCCGTCGTTTTTCAAACAGCGCGAGTAGTGTAGTTCATCCTAGAGACACATCATCCCCTAGGTGACTAGGGAACCTCGAGTGAACAGCGCGATGTCGGGACACTAGAGGCCTAATACCGTCAGAGAGCAACCGTCGGTATCTCCTGTGTTGTATAGCGCGGGGCTGTAATACATAATCGAAGGAACCGGGAACAAGTGTCTTTTCTGATAGACTCGAATAGGAGAACAAAACTGTTCAGCTTATGAGGAAAACATGTACAGACATGGTGAAAAAGTTTCGAGCGCACTCTGGTAGTGGTCGGTAAAAGTCATGAATACACATGTATGGTAAAGATATATATAGAAGGAATGATGGAATATCAATTAAAATATAAATATTTAGCTTGTTTGATTCCGAAGTCGAGACGATGAAGACGAGGCTGTGCGGTGTGTGGCACCAAGCCGAGGCGACGCGAGGCTGTGTGGTGCACAACACCGAGCCGAGGCGATGATGACAAGTCCCCGAGCAGCATATGGTCAGAGACGAGGCCGTGCGGTGTGTGACACCGAGCCAAGACGACGATTTGGAGATCGGCAGCTGTGCAGATGGCAGGCACAAGTGTTGAGCTGTACGTCCAGCAGGTCGGATAGCGGCGCGGACGTGGATACGAGCGTTGAGCTGCTGGTTGCGGCGCCATGCAGTCGTGATCATCGGATCATGCATGGAGGTGTTGTCGTTGTTGTCTCCGAGTAGAGATATCAGTGCGTTGAGCGGAGGGTCAGCGTGACACGAGGTGGTCAGAAGATAGCTTGCAGCTCGGAGATGGCTCGCCGCTGCTCGGTCGATTGCTCGAGTGTAGCCCCGTATATGCATGCCAAACGCACGGTGCACGTACAGACATGCAGGCATAGCTACGTGGACTTGCTTGGTTCACACGGTCAGATCAACCATAGGGAACCTTCTCTTCCTCTGGTCAGCTAGATAGCCTGGCCCTAGAAGACAGTTCGAGTGCCTTGCTTGGAGGGACGGAGTCGTGAATGCGCTAGGATCGTTGCCCGGACGCATGCTGCCAGCAGTTGCCGCAGACATCGCTGGTGAAGAAGTCCAGTGATCGTTGCCCTGGCATGCCGTCTCAGAGTCCAACTTTCAAGTCGTCGTTGACATCGTAGTTGATTACATCCCTGCCAAGTGCCAACAGTAGCAAGGAAGTCAAGTAGATGTATTTGGATAAAAATATTCAGCTAAAAAGATGAAGTCCTGCCAACAAATATCACGTAGATTCAAGGAGAGACCCGAAAACGAGTCATATACTATAATGTATCAAGATAGAAAAATTGACTTAGCTTTTGAGCAGCTGACGTTCGGATCATGGAAGAAGCGTGGATCGGAATCTGTACTTGCAAGAAGCCTGATGAACATGTCATGCAAATCCTGTAGATCGATACGTGTGTACACCCACAGCATAGATGAATGCATACATGTATCTATGTTGTTTGCATGCTTACGATTAGTGGAACCTTCAGCGTTGCATGCCCGCCGTGATCCCGAATCAACTCGAACAACTTGATGTCGTCATGCCGTGATCCGTGAACCCACAGCAAGACGCCGAACAGGTGGGCCGCCGCCAAGACCACCAACGAGTCAGTAGCACGCCGCGTGACTCTGATCCATCGATTGCTATTGTTGTGGGTTGATGTTGAGCTTGCGCCGAGCCGTTCACGGATGATGTTCATGAAGAAAAACCATCTTACTCGTCTCTAAATCCGTACGCGCACCCCCTAACTGGCACGCCTCTGTCGACGAAATATCGATGGCAGTCTACCACGGGTATTCCGACGGTAGTGATTTGTTGGTGGAGACATGCTTAAACTACAAACAAGACGTAACACGAAGAACAGCACATATAGTTTACCCAGGTTCGGGCCACTAGATGCGTAATACCCTACGTCTTGCTCTTTTGTTATTGATATGAGATATGCCCAGATCTTGATGATCCGAGCTACATGATCGTTGTAATCTGTTGGGTTGAGTTCTAGGGGATCCCTGCCCCTTCTTATATAGTCTGAAGGGACAGGTTTACAAGCAAAGTAGCCTATTTGGTACTATTACAACGTTTGTGTGGTGCGCGTCATGTGCCGCACGCCTGCATCTTGTGAGCTGGGCCATCTCGATGGTGCAGCCCATGTATAGCCACGAGGATATATGGGGGTCATATCCCCACAACACCTAAGGGGCTTGCACAACCTAGCGCTAGGGCCAAATGGCCTCAATTCATGGGAGTGGCCAAGAAACACACTTTCAAACAAATCCATGCATTGATCCAAGGTCAGTTTGATCATGTGGTTGAGATGGAGCCTCTCTTGGGTTGAAAGATCCACCAAACTAAACATGCAAATAACCACATGTGCAAGAATACTATCTTGGTCAAATTCTCAACCCCCTTGGAGAAGCAATCCTAAGAATTGGAGCATTGGTTGTGGAGATCAAGGGTCGACCAACCCTATAGTGTGTCGCCTGATCCTATAGTCCTATAGTGGGTCACCTGACTCAATTTTCTACCCTACCAGCTCTCCTTAACATACAAATATCCCTTCCATTGCTACACATGATAATATGGATGTTGGCTTCACTGTAGAAAACACGGGAGGTTCTCATGAAGACCGTGGAAGACAAATAAGAAGCTGAAGACATCAAGTGCAAATTGCCTAGACAAAAAAACGAGAATGAAAAGCCTAGAGTGCTTAGACTAGGGCACCAGAATCTTCTAGTGCTCACATCAAAGTTCTCTAGTGCAGGAGCACAGCCGAGCAAATAGAGGGCTGAAGAAGAACAACCTCACCTTAGCTTCCGGCTATGCACCAAAGGTGAGAACTAGGAGCTTTGCTCTAGAGGCTCTATTGTAGACTCGGCGGATGTGCTACACACTCACTTGAGCTCACCATTGAAACTTACATAGTGTTTGGTTGTGCTAAGGAAACACAAACATAAACGGAATGGAAATACGGTGCTAATGTAAATGATGTACACATTACTTGATTTGTTTGGTTGAGCTTTGTAACAGTAACAAACTAACTAAGCAAGAACAACAGATCAGGAACAAAGCATGAAATCAATCATCCACTACTTTGTTGTCGACCCTAGCCTCTACGGTTGGCACACATCACCAGCTTTCTATGGACTCCAGCAATACCTTCCAATCGCTTGTGGTGGCGGAAGGACGGCCAACCCAAGTGTGTCCGATATTTGACTCCCTCGTGATAGGCACCATGACCAGGTAGATCAGCTGCTAGGCACAGGGGAAGTTGCTGGAGATCGCGAGGATGCCCGCCGACACGAGTTGGTGAGGAGGAGATGTGCCTGGTTGTTCGAGTGCCATACCCTATGTAGGGGTTGGAGCCAAAGACAAGCTCCTCGCCTCCTTAGCTACCTCCATAAGTTAATATATGTCTAGTATATTATTGACATTCTATGTATAAAAGAATCCTTTAGTTTATTGATAAGTTAATATATCCAATTTTAGTTAGGCTGTACTCCCTCCGTCCCTAAATAATTGTCGACGTGGGATGTGTGCCACAAGTTTGACTTGATTTGTAGAAAATACATGTAATATTTATATTTCCAAATAATTTTGTTAAAAAACTAGATCCAAAGATCTTTCCAATGATACTAATTATGATACTAATCGATGATATTTATTATTTATTAAAATTGCCGGCATTTCTTTCTCGGGAAGCGAAGCGACATTTATTTAGGGACGGAGGGAGTAGACAATGGACAGGTCATTGAGCTACTCCTGTCGGAGATGTTCCGGAGTACAGAGATAGAGCAGTTCATGTCTAACGATGATGAAGTTGGCCATGACCCGTTAGAGGATGTGGAGGAGGGCAACCCTTTCCTTTGACCCCATTCAACACAGTTTTGGATAATTGGCTAATGATTTGGGCAAAACTTCTACAGTAATGGCATCGGTTGACTGTAGTGTTGGAGCATGTGTATGAGAAGTTCAATTTATTAAAATGTTATTGTATTGGCGACATGTGCCCACCCTACCTATAGCAGTTGTTGTGTTGAGATTGGTCTGCGTGATGCACACGAGGCATGCTACACTACTACTGTCAAACAATTTAATGCAGTTAGTGGCCCAGTGAATACGGTTACGTACCTCTTAATTTAACGCCATCAGCGGCCCAATAAATATGAAAACATCTTTCACCTCTCACTGAAATATCACTGTTCATGTTTCCCAGTCTTCATGTCTATGTTCACACACACTACCGCTACTCTTCTATGTAGAATGTTCCTGGTACCGGATCACTATAATTCCCATCATAATCCAATAGCTAGATCCATAGTCATTACCTATTCTTTAGTCATCTCATACCAAATCAAATATGAAATCACAAAGTGTCTCTTATACAACTAATAGTTTTATAATTTAAGATTTAGAATGGAGGGAATACCTATTTTTTCTAAAAAGGTATGTTATACTCAGCTTTGTTTTATTTTTATAGCACTGATCAAATTTAGTTTTTTTAGAAAAGAATTACAAAATAAAAGTATTCACAATGATTATGATTTTTTAAAACACAGTGATTAAGTTGATTTAATCAACCCCAATTAAGAACTGAACAATATGCGCTTGAAGTTATCGAAACAAAGAAACAAGTAGTTTTGTCAGCTTAAGATTAGCAAATGTTATCAATGGGCCCCGCGTGACATTATTACAAAGTAATCACATGAATCGTTCATATGAATCGATCTAATTTTATAGAGACAAAATTTCAAGAAGCTAGCACTGAATTTGGTTTGTCAATACAAAATTATTTCATAAATGCTGAATTGGACACCTCCTCAACGATGCATGGGTGAGATACTTAATTGTGGAGGAACCGATAAATTATTTTCCCTAATTGCTGAATGGCTAAATCCACTTTTTCCTGTGCAAAATCTAGGCTCCTAGTTGAGATTGCTTCTATGTCGTCTCACGTTCATGACGCCATATACTTGAACATGACAAATAAACAATATTTTTCGGCAGCTACTGAACAGGGCAGATAAAATCCTTCTTAGTTTCTCGATAAAAAGTGTTTATTGGTCCACAAGCACCTTTGCATGCATGCTACCTTTGACACGTGCAATCTATTTGAATGCTACTATTTCCCATCAGCTAGAAAATCATCATCAGCTGTGTACGGTCTTGGTCTGCAGCAATCTCTTGGTGTAATAACACCCTGTCTTAACTAAATGTACCCTTGACTAAATTCATATTGATTCATCAACACATGACGTATCTCCTCCATCGTACGGGTTTGTTGCAGCAAGACTGATACCATGCATCTCACGACTTACCAGACCAGGTGACAAACTCCTGCGCTCACAGGCACAACCAAATCACTTCCCAATATGTGTTCACAAACCCAAGCCAAAATCTGAGTGCCAACATATAATTCCGAGTGAACAAATGTACTCGCTCGCTCGGCCAAACAAAAGCTGAGTGACATTTTCTATTGTCGATCAATTACTAATTTCCTATGGATAATAAGCGCTAAAGCTCATGGAGGCATATTCGTATTTGGCGGAGTAGGGGAACAGACTCGTGAAAGAAATGATCTTTATATGAAAATGAAGGAATCCAAAGTAATTAATGAAAAAATATTGAGGAATCAAAGGTACCTCTAGTCTATGGCCAAATGAACGAACCGCCGGGAGCTCGTAAAGGAAAGGAAAGTTGTGGATAGACACCATTGATAAGCTGCCGATCCGAGCAGCCAGAAGCGACTGTCTCTCGATTGTTGTTTGACTTATTCAAAGCCGGGGGTGTGTAGCTTAACGAGCGGCAAATCCTGTACGTGGCAAACCTGGATCGAGTGAATAGGGTAGGACAACTGCCTTCCAGCTCATCGAGTTGAAAGTGATCGAAAAAGATAGTTTTTTCACTGATGCTTGCCAGAACTGGTAGAATCACTAATTCACTATTAGCTGGTTTTCCATTATTCTGATTATTGTCCCCCTTGTACTACCAAAGCACCAGCCATAAAGTTAATTTTTAAGTGAAATAAGTTACAATGAGTTGTAAAAAGTTGTTCTCTTCACCCATAAAAATTATTTTCTCTAAAGCATACTTTCATTTATGAAAAAATATTTAAGTTGTTTTCTTCACCCTTTGTACTTTCATTTATGAAATAAGTTAATTTTTTCACTGATGTTTTTTATGAAAAATATTTTTTAAATTAAAATCTAGTCAAGACAATCTCACAGAGTGACTCTAATTCATTGCATGAAATATCTTTTAAGACAATTTGGATCTAAAACGTTTGTACAAGAATATATTCCCTATCAAATGCACCCTAACTCCCACTTCTCTCGCTAACCATAGTGAGAATGTAACTAAACCAATTTACCATGGTGAGAATGTAACTAAACCAATTTGTAAGGAACTAGCATTATCATAACAAATCATGAGTTTCATTGCTCTCATATAAACCAATTTGTATGGAATCACCATTCTCATAACAAATAAATCATGAGTTTCATTGCTCTCATATAATAGATTTTACATAAAACAAAAGGTGCTATGATATGATATTTATATAGAGTGGCTCCAAATAGATCAAGTCCTACTGTTCTGTCAAATTGAGGCTTAGACGTACATCGACAATTGCATTCAAACATCCTCAGCGCAGACCATACAAACCTTCGCGACAAGATTTTTTGACTTGTATAAATAATGAAAAGAATCATAAGCTTAGATGAAACTTTGTCAACTGCAAAGAACAAATAAAATGAACATAATTTACATGGACAAATCACAAAACATAAGAATCAAGAGAAATCTTTATTTGACCCTATTAAAATCAAGTCTTCCCTCTTTGGCATCTCGCAATTGTGAACTTATTTGACACTAAAATCTATCATTCATTCCTCTATGACCTTAATCAGTTTGGCCCTTTAACAATGTTAAGTAGGGGATGAAAGGACCATTTTACCCCTAGGGGCAAAATTAACTTTAGGCAAGGTAGGTTTAGCTTTTCATTGTATATTTTGTAGATGTTTGTATATACAGTGAAAAGTTGAACTTTGTATGCTTAAGGTTAATTTTGGGTCTAGGGGTAAAACGGTATTTCTATTCCCTACTTAACATCATTAGAAGGCCAAACTGATAGAAAGGGGGTGGCCACAAAAGCAATCAAAGATGAAAATTTTCTCAAAAATTAATCACAAAACAAAAATATTATTCTTTTCATGAACAAAAAAATATCATGTTTGTACACAGAAATTCTCACTTAACAAAAGAAAATACATTTATACATATATAAAAAAATAGAACAAAGTCTGGGCCCATGTTCACTTGACTGGCAACCTCACTAGAATGCACACTGATTTACACACAAAAAAACAGCCTGCTCTAAATTCAATAAAAATGACAAGATAGAATGAATTGATACTATCTAACTAGCTAATTCTCATATAAAAAACACGACACGATAGCCAAAAGATTACATGACAAAAATGGCACCTTCAGACACACTTAAAGAAACACGTGCCAAGTGCATTCTAAAAAAACCACTTGCGATAACTGAATAGAAGTAACACTTATTATTTGAAGACATATATGTCCGATCGCCTACACTTCAAGGAAAACTGAGTTTTCTAAAAATTGAAGTTTCAGATAGATACAATCTACCATCGGTTAGTCAAAACATGCAAGCAAGCTAATGAAATAATAATAATATTAAAATAAAAGAAACATCTGATATTACCCACAGTTAAAAATGTATTTGGACAGCATTTCAGAATTTATGGGCACTCTCAATGACAGGCCATTATCCATAGCAGGCTTTGTGCTTATAGATCCACTAGGCATCAAAATAGCAAGAAGTATCCTGTTCGTATCTACAAAATTTACTTTCACATTATTCTTTCTTCTAATTTTGGAAGATTTTATTACTTTGGCTCATAAAAATGAGTACACGATCCTAACAAATTTCAAATATAATATATATAGCAAGTGCTGCAATTGTTTATAAATATCATATCTATAATTGTCCATTCTTCATTGCAAATTATCTACTAGCTGAATCCTTTAGGCAAATTTTTAATATTATTTCTACAAAGTAAAGTAATATATTAAATAAAGGTTCCAATATTTTGATAATCTCCACCATTTTGCAATCTCGGGCTTCTAGACTACAGAATTACTCATGAAACACAGAAAACCTGAACACTACCAATGAACTAGCTACTCCGAACTCTAAGTCAGCTTATCAAACTGCAGGTGTACTTATCATGGTAAACCTCTTTCTCAACAAAAAGGTATCATTTATGAACAGCCAATTATATTATACCAATAAATAAATACGAAAAGAGACCATTTACAAATTAATGAACCAAACAAGCAAGAGCTTAACAATTCATGCATAAAGAAACCACATAAAGAACACTTGAAAAACCAACATTCGGTTGCACTGTCCAAATAGAGTAAAATGGAATATTTATGCAGACACATACGCAACCAGCCACCACAATTATAAAATAAAGCTCTTTACAGAACTTGCAATTAATCTAACCTTCCAAAACTAGGAGGCACAAGATAATAAGGGGTACGCAGAGTTGAGAAGATACTGACTCATCAAAGAAATGGAATTAGAACACGCTACAGGTTCACATCATACTCTTGAACAAAACTGATGGTGTGCGGCAACAGTTGTTGTGTTTACACCAAAACTGATGGTGTGGGGCAACAGTTATTGTGCAAAGTAAAGGAGTATGCAGAGACTGATTTTGTTTACTTCAACTACCTTCTTCACAACATACAAAATCACCCATCCATCAGTGGGTGAAGTTTGAAAGTCTCCTGGTAGCAAGAAATAGGTTGTCGTTACATACAGGGATACCAAACGAGTAGTAAGCACTATATAGCCATCGTCATGAGTCATAATAGAAGTAGCTAGCTCACAATGCATAAATCTTTTGCTAGTAAACTAGTACATGTTTCAAATGTTTAATTTGCATCAACACCAAAAGTGAAATTAGGAGCAGCAAGCAATGAGGACCAATGCAACCGACCAAGCAAACAGAACCTGCCCTGTGGTTTATATCATGGAGTCCAGTCTATTGCACCTGCATGATCTCCGGGGAACATATGTGTTTGCATTACTGAAAGCAGCGAAGAAAAAAAAACAAGTGGTAGAACGGAGAATTTGCTGCTAATATATATGTGGGAACCAGGAAGCAGTACATACGAATTTGGCAACGTTTTTAAGAAAAAGATAAGTGATGACGAATTTGGCAACGTTTTTAACAACAAGGAAGCAAGTACATATGCCAAATTATGTGTGGGACCAAAATTTTGAATTTTTTTTTTTTTTTTGAAAGTGATGAATTATTGTAAACTCTTGGAGATGGCATTATTTTCCTTCTAATCCTTTTTTGGAGTTGGAAAAACACTATGCTTTTAGGAAGAAAATATTGGATACTATTAGAGATGTTCTACCTACGGTATAATAAAAGTTATCTTTTCAAATGCGCATTAGGATTAGCATAATCCACATTCAAAAGAAGGGAATCAAACTTACAACAATTTAAGGAATCAACGAGGAAAACTGAATGGAAGCATGCACTTCACCTCTTTGTCGGTGGAGCCAATAATTGGATCCAAGTGAACCGAGCGGCTAGGGGTGGCGATGGGCACCGGCGGCGCTGGCAACAAGCCGCGATTCATCCGGATGTCGCGGTCCAACCTACAGAGGCGGCTGTAGCACAATTGAGAGGTCCACACAGCGCCTGCAAGTCCCGCGAACGCTGCGGCTCCGAGGAGCGCAAATAGCGTAGCAGCGACGGGGCCCCGGCGCGCTCTGGCCAAGCCAAAGGTGGCGGCGCCGGCGGCGATGGAGTTCCAGTGGTCCTCCCTCCGGCCGCGCGCGAGGTACACGGCGCTCTCGAAGGCCGAGAATACAGTCAACTGGGCGCCGCCACTGGCGGCGACGCGAGGCAAGTTTGTGCGGGCGGCGCGCATGCCGCCGGCGAGGCGTCCATTGATGGGCGAATTCTTGAAGCCCTTGGTGAAGTGGAAGGCGGAGCCCAACGATCCGCCGAGCAAGAAGCCTTCGCCCACGTAGTCCATGATGCGATGACGACAGTCCGGGATATCTCCGTACAGCGGCGTCTCTGTTTCCGTTTCCATCTCGGGTGCCAGCGATCTACAACGGCGGCGGCGTACCGTGCGTGGAAGTCGTTAGGGTTTGATTGAAAACAGGAGTCGAGGAAGGCCGGCAGATTCAGATTTCAGAGGTGGGCGCAGCGAGGGTCGGCGATTCCGACGTACGTGCTTCGTCCTCTACAGGTCTGAATCCCGCTATGCCTGGCCCTCCCTTCCTCCGTGTGAGAATGTGTTATGAATAGCGCAAAAACAGTACGGATATTTTTTTTTATCAAATTTGTTTAGAGTTCATATATGTCTATATCTATATTTGGACTTTCAAAGTTCGATCCGTATACGTACTCAAGTCACATAAATGACCAAATGTATCATATCCGACAAAGCTAATATTATCTGTATTTGAAACCAAATCCGAACAAAAATATAAATATCGGTGATATCTACTCATATCTTATTTCATCCTTTTCATCCTCTAGTTAGAAGTTGGACGCTGTTGAATGTCTGCCTTCTCTATTGCCTATTTGGTTGTCTGTATTTAGCTGAACCAGGATGGTCAGATGTAGGATGTCCTTATTTGGTTATCTGGTCCTGGGGTTGGGCAAAGCTCTAGATATGTAAGATGTCCTTCGAAGCTAGGCTTCGGAGAAACGTGTGAATTGGCCGTTTCTGCTGGGCCAGTCTCGCATGGTGCAGGTGCTTAATTGACTAATGGTATTTTAGTGTATGGTTAGTAAATATGAAGTGATATTAATATAGTTTAAAAATATTTAAGACATAATTAGATAAAATAAGAACATTAAGAGTATATTTGTACAAAATAAAAATCATGATCATAATCTTGTAATATTTTATCTCATGGAACATATCTTCATACGGGAACCAAACAACATCTCTTCATTTAAACTCTGAACGTGCAGCCAACCAAACACGCAAATATTACATGCGCTCAGCCTATCCCATGAAACCCTGGCTCTCAGATACAAGCCAGGCTTTATTAGTACGCAAAACAAACGGGCTCTATATTCATGTGCATATTCATGTGCATGCAACATCATGTAACTCTTTTCCTGATTCTCAAAAAAAAAATGTAACTCTTCCCTGCACATGACACGAAAATTAAAAAAATGTCATAATCAAATTTTTTATTTTGAGACGTAAATGCTCAAAACATAAAATAAATCAACAAATGATTTGTTTTTAAAAAGATCAAGCTTTAATTAGTTTCTTGTCAATTTTGGTAAATAAAAATATTTGTATATATTTTTTCTAATTAATTGTTTGATGTGTGTTGCTTTCATACTAACTAACTGCATTAATTCGTTCTGGTGAAATATAAATTACAAAATTTGAAGAGGATCTAAATAGGATTTTCCTTATTTTAAAATCCGTTTTGAAGGTAACTTTAAGACAAGTGAGGACCAAGGTTGATTTAAAAAATTAAAGATTTAACTAAAAAAAACATTTTAAGCTTCCTAAAATAAAATAATAATCATTCGGTACAGAATTGGTAAAGGTCACGTCTCTCACAGCCCCACCTTCGTAACATCCCAGCTCCAGAACTTACTTTTCCAAAACTCATTTTCTCTCCTCTTTATTTTTCGTCTATAATAACTTCAGCTTGGAGTCGTGCCCACTTAGTATCTAGATCCCAATTATTCTCCTCTTTGTTCATAGCCTATTAACTAACCCACCAGTCCGGTGGCTAACAGCAAAAGGTTAGGAGGTTTTCTCGAGCTAAGTTGGTATTATTATAAACTTGGCAAAGTTGGTATTCTTATAAATTTGGCAAAAACACAAAAAACCCTCTCCAACAACTTGGTAAATCAACTTGCTAAATTTACCAAGTTGCTATCCAGAGGCCTCTACTGCCGAGATTTGTCAAGTTGCTATCAAGTTGCTATCCTCCTCTATGGCAAATCCGTCATGGATCGGCCACCGCATCTCGTCATCGACCTCAATGAGGCGCCATCGCCGCCGCCGGACGACACCCCGCCGGCGCAGGCCCTGTCGCCGCCCGCGGGGAGTTGGCTCCGTCCGTCCCAAGATCTGCTTCCCCCTCCTCCTCCTCCTCCGTAGCTTCCTCCTCTGCTTTGCCGCCATGCCCGGAGCTCCGGCGCGCCGCCCTGGTTCTGCGGGTCTGCGTAATCGAGCGGCACTGGTCCATCGCGAAGAAGAGACCGCGGCGCTATGGAGAAGAAGGACCGTCGCGGAATCAATTTGGAGCCAGGTGGGCCTACCTTTTCAAATTTACCAAGTGGAGATACCAATCTGTTGGAGTTCTTTCTTTTTTTCACTTGCCAAATAATTTACCAAGTTGCTAAATCATAAGATATAGCAAGTGAGTTTTACAAAACTCTTGGAGATGCTCTAAGATGTGAAGTTGTCCTCTACCTTAAGCTAAAATAAGTCAAGGGTGTATGCCTCCTACAGCCCAAATATTTTTTTTTATCTCTTCAAAGAGCAGACATGTATCCGAACCTTTTTTACAAGTGCGCTGACCGCACCTGTATTAAGCTAAGAAGGGTTTGTTGAGTACTTCACTCCATTTTAAATTATAAGATGTTTGATTTTTTTAACCTCAACAACTCATTTTATTCAAAAAAGAAATTATAGAAATATAGTCAAATTTAAGTTATTCTTGAAAATTTTTATTGATAAATCACTCACGACAAAAGAAGCGATATTACTCAAAAAAATTAAATAAGATGAGTGATCAAACTTGTGCCAAAAAATCATATATATCTTATAAATCAGAATAGAGAATGTAATAGAGACGCAAATACCTCAAGAGCCAGCAACAGTTCATCTATTGCAACAGCTGGCTCTCACAAAAATTACTGAGCCAGCAGCAGCCACGTTCGAAACGGCCGAGCGGACCATAATTGGAGGATTCAGTTCACTATGAGCAGAGCTCTGTTAATCTCCAATTTGGGGCTTGTGATACTATTGCCACCTTTGGATCCTGCCACTAAGCAGGTTACTCGATCGAAAGTTTAGTAGTAAAACTTTGTATAGTTTTTTTTTTAGAAAACCAAGCTCATATTTCACAGAGAATTCTGATACTTTACATCGTGTAGCTTACAAAGACACCCTTGAATGAAAAAAAATTACAATAAAATCCTTGTAAAGAACTCCCAATCATTCTCGTCATCGGCAACCAGAGAAGAAGCCCTAAAGCCGGCCACCTACCCGACGAAGCAACTTCAAAGTTTTATAATGGCACCAAGAGTAGCATACCTGTAGCCGTTGAACGAATAGGCCGAGCAGGATGACCAACGACCATCTCTTCACCGATGGAGTCCGACCGCGCCGGTGTAGGAGTCTAACACCATGAACAGCATCAACCCCAGCGGTGCATGGGACACCCAGAAGGGGATGCGAACCACCAAAGGTGGGACCCAAGAATCAACCCGGTTTCCTAAGCTGGCAAACCAACATCCCTAGAAACTTCACCCGGCACCAACGAAGATGAGGGATGGACAGAACAAAAACCCGTGAGAACTGGAGTACTCACCCGAAGTCCAGAATTGTTGAGTTCATCCTTTATTCTCCAAGAAGCTTTCCGAAGGAAGGAGCTCCAATCCTGAATCCTCCGACAGAGCTCAGGGGTAGTAAAAGCAGCGGTGGCCGTCTGACTGACGCCACCGTAACCCTAACCCCAATATAACTAGCTATATACAAGGGATAGAAATTCGTCGTCCATTCAACCGGTCCCCCTCCATCTCCGACGCCGGCAAGGGCATCAGAGGGAAGAGCGACGGTGAATACTTACCGGTTCTGTTTGGAAGCCCAATTTTAAACCAAAAAAAACATTGTAAAATATGGGTCCGAAAATTTTTAAAGGCATGTCGCTTGTACATGTTTAAGGCCTACTATCAACAGTAATTTCTCTTTTTATGTTTTCTTCACCACCTAAATTTCACTGCTAGCAAAATTCTCCGAGTGCACTGGGCTTCAGTTTTGCCATGTTTAAGGCCTAAAGCCTCAACAGTAATTTCTCTTCCATGTTTTCTTCACCACCTAAATTTCACTGGAGTAGCAAATTTCACCGAGAGCTTTGGGCTTCAGTTTTGCGAAGTTTGGATAACAGGTAGCTTGCAGGGCGGTACTCTAGACCTCGCGGTTTCAACTGACGGGAAAGTGCAAGCAAACATAAGTTGCAAGTCATTTTAAATTTTTGTCACATGACACGTAGTAAAAACTTGTATCTAGAAAAGCTAAAACAACTTGCAATATGTAAGTCAAAGCAACTTACAACGGCAGTAGTAATTGCAATATGCCAACATGGACAACCAGATAACTTGAGAACTGACCACATTACAAGTTATTTGCGACCGACATCAGGACCTAAAACTAGCAAATATATCTTTCAGACATGCATGGGAAGCAGCCCTAACGAATAGGGTTATTGTCAACAGTAAGGCTACCATATAAACATTGTAACCTACAACAGCTGATCTTTCTTTCGTACACATGGCATGGTGACTTACACCTTGTACAGTACAATAAAATGCAATGTTCCTAAACTCCTGTCTTGTCCACAAGAAATATTAGTTCCTTTGTTGGCTCCAACATCAGCTGCTTCTAGTTCGCTGAGAGGAAGTGCACTCGGGCAAGGGGATACTCCTTCCCAGATACCCACACACCGGTCTGTGACCACTGCACGTCCTCCCATTCTAGGTTATCCTGCAATACCTGCATTGCCAGAGGTAGCAAGTGTCAATATAAGTCGTGTTCTTGTCTACTCAAGGCTTTAAGTCTCATCCACCAACAAAGTAGAAAATACCTCTAGCTGGTCTGCTGGTAGTGGGATACCGATGGAGCGCATAGCACTTTCAGGCATGGCCTTCTTACAACGGGACCATCGGAACACATCCCGGAGTTCATGCTCCACATAGCCTCTGTCACCATTCTGTGAATGGTGACTACCACTCTGGTGTCTCTCCGTTTCTGATTCAGATGCATTGGAGCTTGATCCAATAATACGAGGCTTCTCTCCACTGAAGCACAGTTCATACCTGTGTAAACTTGTAACAAAATTGAAAGTCTGAGATCCATCAAAGTAAAACTTGGGGAATCAATCTAAAATTCAGCACAACAAAATAAAAGTAGTAGCAAAACCCCGTACCTATTGAAGTGTGTTTCTAAATATATGACTTCTCCTTTCTTCAGTCTAGCAGAAGTATACAGAGACTTTTTCAATCCCTTGTCCGCCACAATGCTTATACTATATTTTAACCTAAAAGATTGCAAAATGTCATATCATAAGCATCCTAAAACTAAACAAGAGAACTACAAAACTTCCAAAAGTAGAAGAGCCTATTGCATCAAGACCTAGTACAAATGGACAGGTGACAGAAAGAGGACAAACATAGTGAACTACAAATCAGATCTAGAAATGCAGGTCAGGAAGGTACCATGGCTCATTGCACAGATTGTACTGTATAGTTACTTCACGGACAAATCTTTGTTGACGCAATGCATTCTGTAATAAACCATGTCGGAAAATTCTTATTTTAGAGTAGAGAAAAGTTTGCTGGTCACGAAACCTAATAGAGACAAACTCTAAAAGAAACATTGATTCAATTGAGAATGAAACTATGAGAGAAAAAGAAGGAAATCAAAAGAAAGTTACAGAAGCTGCAGCTCTTGTCGTCATTGTGCGCTCAACTGCAACCGGAGCGAGAGTAGGCTCCACAGCTGATGTGTGGCTAAGGCGTGGCTCCAGACCAATGGTGCCACCACCTTTCTGAAAAAGCATGTAAAAGATCCTAAGCAAACATTCCATGAATAGGACCAGTAAAATGTTTCTAAAGGTAACCTCATCAAGAGTGTTCAATAAAAACAGGAGGCATGGTAATGTTCTATACTGCCTGCATCCTTCATACCTTGACAATGCAGCAGCGTTCAATCCGAAAGCTACAACCAATCCCAGCGCCCCAAGCACGTGAACGCACATTGTTCCTCAGTGTTGAAGTATAACCTGGGACAATCACCAAGTTTTATGAGTAAGTAAAGTCCATTCCAACCAAGTTTGATTGAACTGTCACGAAATGCATGGAAACATACTCTCTTGTGGAGGTAGAACTCGAACAGTCGCACGAAGCTCTTGAATGGCGGATGGTGGTGGGGAGGATGTAGGGGAGCAGTAGCCAGTATGCATTAGCACTAAAAGAAACAGACATTAGTACATAGGAAAATTTTCTGAACTATTTAAAAGCTTGCAACAGTAAACAGGAATCTACCAGCCACAAGATCTGAATCATTTGTATAAACATCTGTTCCCCAAAGCTGAGCACCTTTTACCTGCACATGATCTTGACAAATGAATAAAGGAGATAAACGAGTAGAGTGCAAGCTTGGAGGATAAAATTTCAGAAAAGTGCAAGATAAATGGAAGCATGCTGGTATGCTACGTGCATCCATGAGGCAAGTACCAAACACGAATCCATAATTAATAACCAAGTGAAGCTCCACTACCAGTACACATAACAGAATTGCTGACAGAGTTTCAGTCTCATGGAGAACTGAAGTATCCAAAGTGACTAAAACAGAGGTTGTCTACCAAATCTGTATACTAACCTGACGATTAGTGGAAGTAACAAATTCCGCAGGTATTCGAATTTCAAGAGTAGGACCATGTTGTAGACTTTCAGAATTTGTAGCATCCTGAGTTACATCAAACTCTTTCCATGATTTCAGAAGCTCCTGCATGCACTCCCCGGCTTTATAAACAATGGCAGACACCTCAGACTTACCTGCAATGAAGAGAAGGCTGTAAAGTTTACAGGGGTACCCCATAAACAATTTCTTTTTTCTTGAACATGCAGGACAGCTGGGTACGGTTTATATTAATAAGGGAAAAAGGAGTATGACAAAAAACACAAAACAACAAAGAGAACACCTCAACACACCTGACACACACAGCCACAACAAGCCCACACAAACTATCAAACAAAAATTCCCCACACATCCACTCACAAACTAGGGGTGAACGACCTACAAGCCAAGCAATTAGGCAACACCAAGTATCCATTCAGTTAACAAGGCTATACACTTCACACCAGTTAGACCCCATAAACAATTTCATGCACATGCAACAGGAAACTCATCATTTATACAGACAGTGGACCTGATATAGAAAGCATGCATGAATAAGTAAAGGTTATTAGCCTTAGCAAGGTTACTAGGAGGGGAACACTACAATGGCAGGGTAAAGATTGACCCCACAGTATTGTATGGAAGAAGAAACCTCAGCCTTCAATCGATCAAGAAACCTCCCACCCCTGACAGTGAAAGCAGTGGCCCTGGAAACTTTGTGACGGATGGGAAGCAATATACAATGTCACTCTAATACCAAAGATTATGTAAACAGATGAATACAGTGACAGGACTGATCACTTTCTAATCTTCAGGCTTCACCTGACAAAAGGATAGCTCTATAATAGATTGACTGTTGATTCCTTCCTATACCTTGGATGCATGGCCTGTCTTTGTAGTTTTAGAAAGTGGAATACAGCAACCATCCTTAAACTTGTCCTGGGATGTCATCTAGATTCCTGGACTACTAATTTCAGGTCCTGAACTTGCCCAGTAGTGCATCTCTTAAAATTGTCTTCTACTCTTCTTTATGTGCTCACTCTCCATTTCATAACTTGCTAGTGTCCATGTCAACAGGTTTTGGACCTCGGGTGAACTAGTCAGTGAGTTCAAGATTATGCAATTGCTGATAATAGTTTGGGGACCCAAATGACATCCACACTACTGCATATTGCTCTTTTCAGAAACTGGGCAGCAGACACATCCAACTTGGACTCCTATAAGCATATAACTTCCGTAATACTACAACCTTCCTAAAACTACGACTGCATGCATGCATGGTTTCCATAAGAGTACCCATTTTCTCACAGCTGTGTTTAGCAAGCTAAAAAAAATGGAAAAGCACACTAAAACATGCATGCACTGCAAAATGCACTCTTCCAACACAAAATGAAAAGAACTTGCATTTCTTCCAACATAAAAATGTAAGGAACTTCTAGTATTGGGTGGAACTTTGAGTTGCAAAGTCTTCTATAAAGGAAATGGAAAATGAATATTTACAGAGGCAGATCTTTTGATTACTCCAGTTTCAAAAGGAAGCACCAGTATACATTGTATTCAGCTATAAGAACATAGATACATGACTGACCTTGAGACCTGCAAGATGGGAAACAAACAAATAAGATATCAATGACTCACTCATTAATAACCTCTAACAAAGTAAACGTTAGGTCCCTATCTTTAGTTCTCAGTTAGCGAAGACTGAATTTCCAGAAATGGAAAATGCCATGCAACTGCGTTTACTTTATCATGCTACTGGAAAAACTGCAAGTATAGCAAAATGCAGCATCAAACTTACCCTTCACCATCACGCATTCTAGACCGAAATCTAGGTTCACGCTGAGATGCCTGACTACCTCCCCTCGGTCGCACCATCCTCCTGCGTTGGACACTTCCAAAAACTTCCTTATCTTTCTCCATATCTCCTTCAGTGCCATTGTCATCCAATTCCTTATCATTATATTTGCTTCTTTGCTCAAGCCGGTCCCCTGCATCCACATCCTTCTCTCTTTTCTTGTCCTTAGGATCCCTATCATGAGATTTCCATACATCATCCTTAGGTGCCTTGGATTCTGTTGTTGTACTCTCATGCTCGGCACTCTTAATGGCTCCATCAGATGAAGCTTTTTCTAGTATAGTGTTTTCCTTTTCAATTACTACAGATGAATCTTTCCTAGCAGAATCCTTCTCCCTATCATTGCCTTCCTTGTCTCTCAGGGAATCTTTTCTTTCCCTGTCCCATTTCTCAGAATCCCTATCTTCCCTTTGCATTTCTCTCCGCTCAACACCACTACTACCAAGCTGTACACTGGTCCGACGATCATTTCTATCACCTTCTCTTGCACCAAAGTCCCTATGCTTCTCGTCCTTCTTTTTCCTGTCCTTGTCTCTAAACCTATCTTCGCTTTTTGGTTCAGCTTTGTTATCACCAGCAGATTCATTTGCATCCTTGGAGTTACGCTCTTCCACAGAAACTGAACCTTTGGGAGCTTCATCAATACTTTGTAAACTAGGACGGGGCACACGCCAATCCACATTATCAGCAGGCTGTTCAAAATATCTTTTACCCCTATGTTCCTTGTTGTCCTTCCAGTTTATGTTTGCTGGAACAGTAGAATGACTATCCTTGTCAAATTTGATGTCACTTCTGTAATCAGGATGGCCCCTCCTGTCAGCCCTTATTTCGCTTTCATCTGCTCTATTGTCTACCTTTACATCACTCTCAATTTTATTAACCTGAAATTCAATCCTTGAATCACTATGGACGTCCCTAGCATCAGCTTTTGTCTCGCGGTCATCTGCCTTATTGTCCCGTGCATCTTTATTTTGCTTTGATTCTAATCTGCTGTCGGAGGAGATAGGGTGGTCAGCAAAGTTGGTGGAGCCAACAGGTATCCGATGTGGTACGGATGGCCTCTTATCATCACGAGGTTCCACACGTTGAATTTTGGCAGATCTACCATCATGTTCAAAAGAACCATGGAAATCACTGCCACTGGACTGAATAACTTTCCCAGGACTCAAATACAAGCTGCTGTCATCTAAAGGACGTTTTGTCGGTGTGGAGTGGCTACCCTCCTCGTGCAACCTCTTTGGAGCACCGCTCATTTTCCTCCAAAGTGCAAACTAATACTTCAGTGTGACCAAAAGATAAGTCGGATCCAAAAGGAAGAAGTTCGATATGATGTGATTTACTGCAAGAAAAAGATTCGATCAGGACAGGATACATAAGTTAATTTTAGTTTTTTTTTGTTACATAAAATAAAATGTAGTCAAGAAATTGAGAAAATCACACATCTGACTAGTAATTATGGTGAAGCGATGAAACGTAACCCTAGGGTCTGTCAAGGGAATATAGCACTGTATTTGAAGTAGTAATCCTTAGGCCTGAAACTCTAAGTTGACCCAATCAAATCATGTTAAGGGGTTAGTTTAATTAACCCTGGTAGGGTCATGAGTCGTTTTCTATTTTTCAAGGGCTACTGTTTCTTTCAGTCTGAACCTCTCTATTCTCCTAGAGAGAGAGAGTGTGTGTTTTTTGCAAGGGGCCCGTTTCTTCTATCTCTCTTAATACAAATATACACAACTCCTACATGTTCAAGAATGAAAAGCAAACCAAACCCACACATTTACAGTTAGTATACCAAGGAAAAACTATTCCACATGCGTAAATTTAAAAATATAGCAATCTACTTATATTAACCAGAACCCAGGAAACAAAATGGCATAGAAAGCATGTCTTCGGTAAAATTCAAGGAGATCAGTCCACAGGGTTCTTTATATGGCAGTGAAATAAACACAAGGAAAATGATTGTAACATGACAAATTATGTATCACAGAGACATGCCCGCAGGAGAAACGAAAAGAGGGTAAGCCTTCTTGAATCGCTTGCCTTAAACATCATATATTCAAAAATGGATGCAATACAAAGTTTCACTCATCAGGTGAAAAACAATCCCTTCCTACAAAACAGACAACACTCAAAGAAAATATGGACATTCTGTGATAAAAGTTGGCCTTTTTTTCTAAATGTATTTCGTAGCATATTTGACATAGATATGGAAATGTAGCTAGTGTATTCATTTAGATGTAAGCTCAAATGGGTAAAAATGGGACAGATTCAAAATTGATCCAAATATTAACTGATTTAGGGTCAACTAAGGTTTTGAACTGAAATAATAATCTGGTAACTGAATAGTTATGAAAACTTTGCATCCATCCCATCAATCATTCTAGTTTGATAATGGAATGGAACATTCCAGCATGGCATTTATGGCCTTCCTACAAGTACTACCTGTGGAGATCACAGTAGCAAACCATGGCAAAAGAAACCCTAGGTACCCAGCCTAACAAGCTCAAAGCTTGAAAGGTTTCCTCTACATACAAGCAAATCATCAAACTCGGGAAGCAGTGTGTAATATTGGTGACCTCATCCATTTCTATTTTTCCCCCAACCCGATTTCAGGCAGATCCAGTAAAGGACACGGTAAACATGTACACCGATATCATTTTAAGAATAATCGAAGCTCGAATTAGGCACAATACATGCATACACTTGCAGTAAGATCAGATCCGATTACATATAGCAGAATATAGTTCAAGTTAGGGTTTGGGTGCTCGGTTTCCATCAGTAGGAATGGAAGAGAAGGGGCGGGAATACCTGGTACGTGCTCGTCGCCAGCGAAGGGCCCGACCAAGACCTGCGCACCTGGCGTAGGGAGGTGGGCGGCGGCCGCGGCCGCCTAATCGTCGCCGACCGCGAGAGAGCGAGCGAGCGAGAGAGAGAGAGAGAGAGAGAGAGAGCGCCGTGAGCCCGTGAGAATGGCGGCCGCGAGAGCCGAGTAGGCTGTTCGGGCCTTGGGGAGCCTGGGACATGGGCCCGTACCTCAAAGAACTTGCTTTTTTTCTTTTTGTTAGTTTTATTTATTCTTCCTAATTTTTCTTTTCAAAAAGAACACTGCTAACGTGGATGAGTTCCGTTCCATTTCCTACAATTTTTCCACCTGTCACTATATACAGATAGATAAATCCGAAAATGAGACAGTAAACGCAGAGGTGTTTCGGTCCATTTAGGTAGGATAGATCAGTATTCATCAGGATTTACGAAAATTAGGATAAAGTTTAGAAGTTTTGATGGTAATAGCAACATTTGAATTTAGATCTTAACAACGAAAAATATTAATTCAAAATTTTAGAAAGTCCTTGGAGAGGTATCAATGTTGTTCACGATCGAGATCTTGAATTATAAGTGTTGCGATTTTCAAGAGATTATTGCGTCTGCCTCATTCTAAATAAAGACCTATTCATAGTGCCAAAGTCATGGTTAGTGGACCGAAATGCCCCTAGCTCTATCATGAGCATACTCATAGTGTCTTTGAGATATTTTTGCCCAGCAAACAAGAATCCAAAATTAGATTTAATTAGTTTTCTAGGCTAGCGATAAATTCCTTCCTTCAGTGTGCCTTTCCAAATGTAGCTTCCCCCGGATATAGTGAGGTCTGGTGGTCTTCTTCTCCTTTCTATGGATCACCATCTGGGATTGCCTAACTACATTCGTGTTCTCCTTTTCGAGACTTGGTGACGGCACATTTTGATGCTCTTTAGAGCACTTTCAAAGATAGCTTAGCATTTTCACATGTCCACCATTTCGAAAATCCACTCGGATGAAGCCAAGGTCATCCTTTAGGGTTTTCGCAAGAATGAACACTTCGTGTGAGGTTATAAAACTTATTAATAGAAGGAGACCTCGTGGAGATATGGGCCCTAAACAATCAAGAAGCTCACGTGGCACTTTTACAAGGTTCATAACAGATCAAATGGGTCTAGATCCCCACCACTAAATTTTAGTTCATCTTACATTGAGTGTTTAGAGTCTAATTATGAGTATTAAACATATGCTAATTAAAAAACTAATTGCATAAGTCGTGGCTAATTCGTAAGAAGAATCCATTGAGCCTAATTACCATGATATCCATTGAGCCTGATTACCATGATTTGCTATATTCCTCAATATCTCATTTTGGTTCCATTCATGCAATCCTGGTTTTATTCCCATATTTGTGAATTCAAAAATAGATTTTCATCACTCCAATGTCTAATGAAACATTGGTTTAAATTAGAGGAATCATAATAATATTGATGAAATATTTCATTTTTTCTTTATTAACGTGGAATGTTTTTTTCTTGTGAAGCTAGACATTTCTCTCTTAATAAACTTGAAACAATTATCTTGAAGCTAGAATATTTTTGTAGTGAATATAGTTTCCCATGTGTGTGTGTGTCTGTGTTTGTGGTTTGTTGTGTTTTTGGTGTTGTTTGGGCATTTATTCCTCCTATTTTTCTTCTTAATACAATGATGCGCAATTCTCATGTGTTTTTGAGAAAAAAAATTCTTTATAGTGATTGTAACAATTGTTTTTCTTGAAGCTAGATGTTTTTTCCTTTTGAACATTGAACAATTTTCTCTTGAATCTAGAACATCTTATCCAAGGCATTGTTTGGCATGTAGCACACTATAGCATGAAGTAAAACGGCATTGACTTTGACAAAATACAACAGTGAAGGAGCTGTGCTTTGAGGCTCCAGTAGCCCCGCTTTGAGGCTCCAGCAGATCCGCTACGGTACTTACCGAGAAACTCATCCAAACAAACGATAAATATGGACAGTAAGCTTGGGACATTGCTCCACTCAACAAAAAATGCTTCAGCTTCATTAAAAACAATTTTGACTAAAAAATAAAGATGATTTTAGTTGATAGCTTTTAATTAAAAATATTTACGTATCCAAATGGTGGCTACAGAATCATATCAGATATGAAATCTATAGACATTTGGGACATCAAAATGGCTTCAAAATATAATACTTTTAAAAAGTCAGAAGTTCTTTTTTGACAAATTTTAAAAAATTGAAGTTATAGACCGCACTGGTTGTTATCTGAGATCATATGGAAAACTATTATTTTGTAAAAGAATCACTCATGGAATTCTAAGTTGTGTCCTTCCAAAGGATGAAAATAAGATATTTGAAGGAAAAAAGTATTTTTTTTTTCTTCTTTGTACAAATAAAGTCATTATATTGAAGCAGTGCATTTTAAATTTCCGATAGGAACATAGCATGAAGTGAAGAGATAAATGAACAACAAGAATATATCATGAAAAGAGTTTTACAAAGAAAGCAAGAGGTAGACTAATCAACCAAACGGAGAAGTTGACTCTTGGCGAACGGCAAACTAGTACCTGAAGATGCAAAACTTTCTTCCACCATCGACCCTACCATCGCCCTGCGCTAGCTTCTTCCACCTCGGTCTATGTGGAGATGTATTGCGTGCATTTTTGAGATGGAGGTTTATTGCGTACCTCTCTCCCATGCCTCGCACTCCGAGATTGCGCACAGAAGGGCGTGCTCACCATTGCTGCTAGTGGCCATGGTCAAGACGACTGTGCTCGCTAGGATCAGCATGACACAATGGCAGGAGTACCACACTATTGTCATCAAGCGCACGTGTGTCATAAGGTTTGCCGCGCATGCGCCTGTTGACGGGAAACAAGGTGCGGGGCGGGACGGGGCGGGGCAGCGAACTGAATGTGGGTAGAGCGAGCGGCGGCAAGGTTGCCGTTACTAGCTAGGGTGGTGGACAAGGCGGGTAGAGGTGGCTGTTAAGATTAAGGTTGGCTGGTTGTTGAAGCTTCGACCTCTCCCCTAGCCATAGATTGTTGGTCGGGCAACTAGTGGTGGCGGCCGTGGCATGACGGTGGAGGCGGGTTGGTAGCGATGAGCAAAGCAACGGTGGTGGCCCCGAGTGAGTGACAGAAGATAACTAGATGGGCAGGGTAGGTGGTAGGGGCGAGCACTAGCGAGTTAGGGGAGAGTAGTTCGTCCGGCTGGGGTGGAAACTTCTTAGATTACTCCAAGTATACGAGCTACGAGAACACTGAGTCCCGTATGAGCTTTCGGCTTGGAAACTTCTTAGACATCGGACATAAAGCCACTTTTTGTTCGTCTCTTGATTTTCGGTGAAACTCGAGCCAAAATTCCAGCTGGTCGCTGGCGTGCTTCAGATTTTATTTGTTGCCTTCACTGCTGACAAAAACACTGATTGGATAGATCAAGCATCATCAGGGTACAACTTGTAATTTAACAGGTCACGTACAATGCAAGTCTCAAGTCGTACTGAGGTTATCGAAAAATGAAAGCAACATCGATGGATCTGATCTCTAGCCTGCATTTTAACCGTAGTATATCGATGATAACTACGCCCCCGTACGAGGAGTACGTAGTACGTACGTAAAAACCTTGTTCTCGATCGCCCATGGCGACCTTTTTTTTTTTTTTTTTTACCTTGTGCCATGCTTTAATTTTGTTTTTATCTCACCTTGTGCCATGCTTGGAACAGTAAAAATTACAAAAAGGAACAATGCAACCTAACTTGCCATTGAACAAATCAAACTCCCTGTCGCACTCGCACTCCACCAAGCCGTAATTTTATTAAATATAATTTTGTACTCGTATATGTATGTGCCTTGGAAATATTATGTCAAGGGCGTCGTACCGGATTACGTCATGATGACGGGGAGAACTCCGGGCACATCGTCACTAACTGCAGCACCATTGTTTGGCTTATCTCGATCTGTTGCCGCGCCACATCACTTCTTTTTTTCTTTATCGATGAAAAGACCGTTGCCGCCATCATACGCGTCAAAGAAACCGCATGGTTTCCTTCGCGGCTGATTTTGAATCTTTGTAGGGATAAAAATATTCGTCGTCACTTCAAACAATGTCAGGTAGCCCTCCAAATTACATTATGATTTTTAATTAATCCGCACTGAACTCCATTGCCTTCTAGAACTATCCCTCCTTTCACTATATATAGACGCTGGTTGCACTCACAAGCAAGTCACACACAGCACATCTTCTAATCCTAATCCAAGGGAGAGTGAGGTGAGGCGAACAGAGAGAGGAGAGACAGTAGCTAGCATTAGCAATGGCGCCGGCGGCCGACTTCTTCTGCGTGAGCGAGTGCAAGGGCCAGAAGACGATCGACGGCGAGCAGGTGCCCCTGGTCCTGGCTCCGTCCGGCGACGACGCCAAGAGCAACGGCTACGAGGCGCTGGTGGAGGCGCTGAAGGCGAACAGGGAGTGGGTGGAGGGCAAGGTGGTGGCCAACAGCGGCGTGCTGCTGCGCGGCTTCGACGTGCGCGACGCCGTCGAGTTCAACGCCGTCGTGGAGGCGCTGGGGTGGCCGGACATCCGCTACGTCGGGCCGGCGCCGCGCACGCACGTCCACGGCCGCGTCTGGACCGCCAACGAGGGCCCGCTCGAGGAGTTCATCTACTACCACCACGAGATGGTCCTGGTACGTCATGTCATGATCGATCGTCGTTGCATGACCATGATGAGCATTGTTTCTAATGATGATGGAATCAATCAATCGATCATTGATAGATCAAGGAGTTCCCGGGGAAGGTGATCCTGTTCTGCGAGGTGCCGCCGCCGTCGGGCGGGGAGACGCCGTTCGTGCCGAGCTTCCGGGTGACGGAGCGCGCGCTGGAGGAGTTCCCGGAGCTGGTGGAGGAGCTGGACGACACAGGCCTCCGCTACACGTTCACGGCGCTGAGCAAGAACGACACCAAGTCGATGCGCGGGCGCGGGTGGGAGGACGCCTTCGCCACCTCCGACCGGGGCGAGGCCGAGAAGCGCGCGCGGGCGCTCGGCATGGACGTGGAGTGGCTCCCCGACGGCGGCGTGCGCACCATCCTGGGCCCGCGGAAGCTCACGCGCGTCTTCCCCGGCCGCAAGGGCCGCCGCATGTGGTTCAACACCGTGGTGGGCATGCACGGCAAGGAGCTCAGCTCCGCCACGCTCGCCGACGGCTCCGAGATCCCCGCCGACTTCGTGCGCCGCTGCGGCGAGATCATCGAGGAGGAGAGCATCCAGTTCAAGTGGGAGAAGGGGGACATCCTCATCCTCGACAACCTCGCCACGCTCCACGGCCGCCGCCCATCGCTGCCGCCGCGCAGGGTCCTCGTCGCCACCTGCAAGTGAAGTGAAGATGCATGTGGATCGAGTCGCCGTCGTCGCCGGCCGGCCGGCCCCCGGCGCTGATACTGAGCAACACCTACTACACTTGTGTTGCTGGTGTCCATGATGTGTTGGTGTGCAATAAATAATATAAAATTCTTCTTATACTATAGTAGTGTTAGGTTGGATTGGGTTGAGGTCTTGTGTTGAGGAGCGTCGGCAATCTATCGATCGTCGTCATGCTGTAGCTGTACATGGCAATTGGCATGCCATGTGTCATGTGTAAGGTATTCTACTGCAGATTCTTCCTTCTGAGAAAGCATGCATGCATATGATGAATGCAGCCATTATAAATTTATAATATGATAAATGCATGTGTGTACATGGGTTAACCTCAGTGTTAACACCTGAATTAAATAAGAAATAGATTGGAGTGTATGGGTTTGACCGTTTGAGAAGATTTGACCCAGGATTGGTGGACGTGTTCAAACTCCAAGCCGTGTGAAATTTCACATGACACTTCAGTTCATATATGTGCATTCTGAAAATCCTTTTGGGCAACTTCTGGTTGGGTGACGAAGAACAGAGTCCTTTTTCATAGTTTTGGGCAACCCTGCCCGGCCGTTCCTGGACATGGTGGATAGCTTGCTCAATTGGCTCAAACGTTTCAACCTGAGCAACAATTTACAATCTCGAGTGGTGTATACTTACAGCCTGTTTTTTTTTTTTTTTTTTTTTTTTTTTTTTTTACAGCCTGTTTAGATGATCCATATGGCTAATTGTTATTAGCCAGCTAATTTAGCTTTAATCTATCTATAATCTAATTTCAGTCCTAGCGCATCCAAATAGGGAGCTAATAGCAGGTAGACTGTTAGCTAACTAGCTCATCTAATTTTTAGTCCTTATTCATTCATATAGAGAGATTAGCCAACTAGCCAATCTAATTTTTAGTCCTGACTCGTTTAAACAGAGCTAATAGGAGACTATTAGCCAACTAGCTGGTCAATAACTCTCTCTATATATATATCACCATACCATTGTCATGAAAAATTGTTACCCTTGTTTCTCTATGGTACCTGTATCACAGCTCTAGTTTGTAAACTTGGATACTTGCTTAATTGTTTTTTTTTTATAAAAAAAGCAGAGATATTCTCCTTTAAAAAGAACTTCCTACCAAACTTGCCATATATATGCTTATATATAAAAAGCTCTTGGATAGCATTCCACACCAAAACAAAAGAGGCCGCATTGAACTTTCAGTTAAGTGACAGCAGTTTGGGTCACATCCAAATGGCTCGAATGGATGCCTCCAAGGTGCTCAGCAACAAGACAACAATGTAAAGCTGGCTTGCACACACCATTTTCCATTGCGGAACACACAGATAAGACACGGAACGACCGCCCAGGTCACTCCCAGTGACGATATGCACCAAGAGCTCATTCAAATCAGTCACTACCACCATGGACAAATGTCAAGTTAGGCTATTACAATGACAACAGAATATCTTTCAGCACGGCACATAAACCTCGCCATGACACTTGTCAGGACTTGAGTATTCGACATAGTAAGGACTTCATCAGTAACTAACGGCTTCGCATTATTAGCAACAAGGCAACTGCAATCACACTGGATTTACATTGTACAGGAAGCACGGAAACCTAAATCAGGATCTAACGAGTCACGAGCAGGCATACAGGTTCCTAGTAGATGCCAGCAAAAGTGCCTGGTTTTTTGCTTATACTGAGGCTACACAACAGTCTCTAATTGTCCATGCCAGGTCCGGTTTGTGCCTGTGTCTGCAGCTGACCTGGCAGTTGGGGTTGCAGCTGCACTTGCGAGGGCTCCTGTGATTGCGGATGTACATGAGGTTGGGTTTGGGAGGGTTGCTGGGGCGATGAATGCAACTGAACTTGTGGGGGCTGCTGCGGCTGAGGGTGGATCTGCTCTTGGGGTTGCGTCGGCTGCGGGTGGACCTGCACTTGTGGGGGTTGCTGCAGCTGCGTATGGACCTGCACTTGTGAGGGCTGCTGCAGCTGAGGGTGCAGCTGCACTTGTGGGAGCTGTTGTGGCTGAGGGTGCAGCTGCAGTTGAGAATGCATGGGCTGCTGTGGTTGAGTATGCGGCTGAAGTTGGGGTTGTGCTTGTGATTGCTGTGGTGGATCTTGTTCTGGCTCCTTTGGCTTGGGGGCTCCATTATTCATCCTTGCTCGAGCCTCAGCAAACATCCTTTGTTGCTCAGCAACAGCTTCTTCCTCTGTCATCTCAATCCCAGTGAACTTGCCAGCTTTTGGAGAATCCTGCTCACGAGACATGTTGGCGTCAAGCATAGTACACAGATGAGAAGAGGGAATAATATGCAGATTCCTGTGAGTAAGTGGTACAAACCAGAGTATCAAGTTTGTGCTGTTCATATGCAGCATAAACCTCCTCAATGTACTCTCTGAAGCCAAGATCCTGATTTAGGAACAATTATTATGATAAGCTAAGGGAACTCACATGTTGATTAGTAATACTGACACCTAAAATGTAAACAAATAAACACTACTACTCTCATCCCAAAATAAATCAACTTCTACAGTCAGTCTTAAGTCAAACTATCTCAAGTTTGACCAAATTTATGGGAAAAAACACTGATATTTATGACACCGAATTTAGTATATGATTAGATAGACCACGAAATAATTTTTCATAGCATACTTCTATATTGCCCAGATATTGGTACTTTTCCTCACAAAGTTAGCCACACCACCTAAGGTAGTTTGACTTAGGACAACTCAAAGTGGTTCATTCTGGGAGTATATACAAAGATAGCACATATCAAATGCATCCCCCAGAACGTATTACATATAACAGTCCCCCAAATATTCTGTTGAACTCAAAATTTTGTTATGGTCTATTATACCAGATTAGATGAAATCAAATATTCACCTTCTAAATTGTGCTAATCACTAATATGCTTCTCTCACACAGTTCCCAAGTATATTATTATATTTAGACAGCGAATTTGCAGAAAATTGAATGATAAAGATGATGTGCTTCAACATTACACAAGCATCTACAAAAGCATGTCTGCACAACTAAAGCCAAATAATGAAAGTGCACCAAGAACCCCCAAAAAACATCAAGGATAACCTCATACCTAATCCTGTGTTTACCTCAAATTATTCTTTGAGAAATCAAACAAAATATATGAAAGGAGAAAATACTAACACTTAGAGCCTTAAGAACATGCTCAGGAGCAATCGTTTTCTTCTCTTCTCTGCTGCACACTTCATTGGATTCAGACGAAAGGAGATTGATGAACTCTGAAATTCGTTTTACATGTAGTTAGATTAGAAAAAGAGACCAAGCTCTATGCTTATGAAGATTTTTTTGGGGGTGGGGGTGTGTGTGTGTGTGTGTGTGGGGGTATTTGAAAGTAAGGCTGTGAGAGTGAGAGATATCCATACAAGAAGTGTAAACCATTTAAACAGGACGAGCTATGTAGTTACTTATGAGTAATGAACTGAATATGGTAGGAGTATATTGGCTTTCTCATGAAGATAACATATAATATGATACAAACTTGCAAAGTTCACCTACGCTATCCTCCTAAAAAAACATGTTTAATCTTTCATTA
Source organism: Chrysopogon serrulatus (assembly GCA_015844335.1). Taxonomy (NCBI): domain Eukaryota; kingdom Viridiplantae; phylum Streptophyta; class Magnoliopsida; order Poales; family Poaceae; genus Chrysopogon; species Chrysopogon serrulatus. Next base: position 39,637 of record JADLZL010007454.1, on the reverse strand, counting down.
TCTATTATTATCCTTCACAAGATGAACTGCAAGCTTGAAAGCTCCCAGACAAATCAAACAGATAGCATAGATTTCAAGCTTGAAAGCTCCTAGACAAATCAAACAGATAGTGTAGGTTGTATGCTATCTGTTTTAGTATCTTTTATTATCTATTTTAATTATCTATTAATCAATTATCCTTCACAAGATGACCTACAAGCTTAAAAGCTCCCAGACAAATCAAACAGATGGCATAGGTTAGCTTGAAAGCTCCTAGACAAATCAAACAGATAGAGTAGGTTGTATGCTATCTGTTTTAGTATCTTTTATTATCTATTATCCATCATATGTTACCAGAGTCAGCACCGTGCAGTATATTTTTAATGCTGACACTTTGTTGTCTTCTGAACTACAACCAGAAAGCTCAGTGCTCCAAAATGATATTCCATAAAGGACAACAATTCATGTCAGGCTAATTTACAAGAATATAAATGTGTAGAACCATGTTATTCAAACAGTGATTCTTGCACAGTTGAGCATATAAGTTGTGTCATATGATGGATGATACTATAGTGATGTATAATGTACTGCTGTACAGCACCCAGATGTCTTACCTACGCAACATTCAACAAGAAGATCCTGTGCATCTCTTGCCACTCGTACATCAGGAGGAAGCATCTCCTTAATTATCTTAAACATTGTTGCTAAAATGCAAAGCAGAAAGTTCAATCAGTAGAAGATTTTAAACAACTCTGCAAACAAAATAATGCCAATTGATGATCTGCTACCATCCAGATTCAAGAAATTTTATTCGAATCACATAGCACTAATTTGGCAAAACATCATATTAGCATAGTTGTAACTCAATATAATTGTTCATTCACATTTCATGGTATGACATTAATTAAAAGATAAAAAAACATATCACAGTATGAAACAAAGCCCTCTTTTCCTATGTTATCACAAACAGCCATACAATTCACAGAAGAGATTTCATATACCGAGCCACAACAAGAGACAAACCATTACATGATGCAACATTTTCAACGACTGGTGTGTCACTAGTCCATCCAGTCCTGACTGTAAGGCCTAGGGCTCAAATTCCATATCAAAGGAGCAGCAGGAGACCGAGGAATCGTATTAAACCAGCACCAAATGCTGAGCTCCCATGGTCCTGTACATGCCACATCAAAGCCTTATATTGGGTATATCCAGAGCACTCAAGCATACCCCAAGAAATGAAATATATAGTGCCACATCATAGTAGTTTGCATGGTGCCATGCAAAGAACAGTTACTCTCCTATGATGCATTAATACTCCGCTTAGTACTCGCCGGATTCCCCATCCACCCTACATAGTGGACTTTCCAAAAACTCTCTCACATACCTTATACATTGGACTGGAGCGAGTAACTCCCAGCAAGATAGCCCAAAGACACATTTAACATGACAGTTTAGTCGTTACATCACTATACACACGAACTTAAACCGCCCAATCTTTTAGCAATATAAGAAAACATGAATCCCACTAGCCGACAAACAAGAAACCAGGGGCAAAACCATCAGCTATCAACTAGCACCACTATACTCCCATTAATTAAAAAGGTCCACTAACCCATGATACTATCAATAAGGCCGCCAGATTTAGCCATCCACAATCAACGAAATTCAAGAATTCGCCTCAGGCCCAGGGACAACCATCCTACATACGGATTGGCGCAGAAATTGAATAGCACTTAGGACAGACCTAACCTTCCTCACAGCACCGCTTCAACACCCCAGCTTCCAAGCGTACTGTCTGACAAGATTACGCAAACCAAACCCAGCTAACGAGATTATTCAGACCAAAAAGAACACGCCCATCCACACGACACCCCTAATGGCGTCAAATTTGGACACAACAAAAGGCACCAGAATACGGCTTCTACGGGGGTAACCCGAGGCAGGGAGCTTACATTTGGGGAGGGAGACGTCCTCCTTGGACTTGCCCACGATGTCCATCGGGTCCATCTCCAGGCGCGGCACCGAATCAGCGCGGCAGAAGGCGGGCGCGAGGTAGCGAGTACTCCCCGCGAGCGAATTCGGGCGAGAATTCGGCTCGAGCAGAGTGGAATCGAGGAGCTAGGGTTAGGGCGCGCGGGGAGGTGGGGACGAAGACGAGGGGGTAGGGGGTTGAAGTCGGAGAGGAATAGAAAGAGTAAAAAAAAAACTAAAATCAAATTTTGCAGTTCGGCCCCTGGATTTATTCAGTATTGCTGAAACAGCCTTATGATGGAAATCGAGCGTGTGTTGTGCGTCATGATCAGAAAATAAAATGTTTCATTATAGTCCGTGAAGTGTGTTTTTACTGGTACTTTCTTCAAATGTGGGACCTACGCTGAGCACGGACCCTCGGTAGTGATTGACTGATAATGGACTAATCAAGTTTCCACTGTATGCTCGAACAGCTCGGTTAGCACTTAGCAGGCGGTGCTGCTGTAAGGGGCATATTTGGATTCACTATCTGCTATTAATAAGCTAGATTAATAACTTGTTTTTTATTGGTATAGAAAGTGCGATAATTATTTATTATTGTCCAAAGTTATAGCTAAACACAATTAACTAGTCTATTTTCTATATCTTTTTTATCCATAGAGATTATTGTTAGGTCAGTCTCAATGCAAGGTTTCATCTTCCGAATTCTAAAACATGAAACTTAACATGAAATAGGTCTCTCTTCATAGTGTATAGTTTCATTGCACAGTTTCACATGTCATTTCAGGCTTGGAAGGCCCACGCTGAAGGCCCACGCTGCTGGCCGAAGCTTGTGCTCGCAGCAGCTGGCCTCGTGGCGACGCTCGCGCTGCGGCGGCGTTCAGGCTCGCGCCCGCCGCGGCGCTCGCTAGCAGTCGAGCTCCTTTGCCACGCCGAGAACGCACGGAAGCATCCGCAGTTGTTGCGCCGGCGGCCACAAGCACCCAGCTCCACGCACATAGGCAGCCATGCCCTGCTCCGTGACTCCATCGTGCACTGGCGGCCGCGCGCCCTCCCCACCACCTCGTACACGAGTGGTTGCGGCCTGCTCCACCGTGACGTACGACAACCATGTACCGTGTTCCCCTGCACAGGAGGCCAGGAAAAGGCTCCGTTGAGCCCTTCCTTTCCATTGACTGAGTTCGGATGTGTCCCTTGGATGAAGGCGGATGGAGATTGATGAAAGGTCGCTCGCGACAGCGTTCGGGCTCGCGGCCGGCACTCGCGCGCGTGGGCGAGCTCGGGCTCGCGGCCGGCGCTTGCGCTCACGGCGGCGCTCGGGCTCGCAGCCGGCGGAGCACGACTACGAGCGCGCGCTCGCGGCAGCGCTCATGCTCGCGGCCGGCGCTTGCGCTCGCGGAGGCGCTTGGACTCGCTGCCGGCGGAGCGCGACTACAAGCGCGCGGTGGACCGCGACGGCGGCGGGCGGCGACGGTGGCGGCAGACCGCGGGACGGACCACGACAGGGGAGCGCGCGTGGCCGAGCTCGGGCTCGCGGCTGGCACTCGCGCTCACGGCGGCGCTCGTGCTCGTGGTCGATGGAGCGCGACTACGAGCGCGCGGCGGACTGTGATGGCGTCGGGCGGCTGACGGCGGACTGCGGGACGGACTGCGATGGTGAGAGCGCGCGGCCGAGCTCGGGCTCGCGGCCGGCGGAACGCGACTACGAGCACACGGCGGACCGCGACGACGGCAGCGGCGGACGGCGGACCGCAGGACGGACCGTGACTGCGAGCGTGCGCTCTGGGCGCCGGGATGAAACGTAGGAAGTTCTCAACGCGAGTTTCACGCCGTTTCCAACGTCTTAGAAATCGCGCCGACTCGTTTCACGGCCACGAAACTTTCTCCCTCTCTCTCCTTCTAGTTTCATGCAAAAAGCTGATGTGGCACCCTATTTAATGTGCATGAAATCCCCCATGAAACTCCATTGAGACTGGCCTTAACAAATAACTACTATAAAGATCTAAACAAGTACTCCCTCCGTCCCCAAAAGAATAACGTTCTCGCTTCCCGAGAAATAATTGTCGATAATTTTTAAAAATAATAAATATCATCCATTAGTATCATAATTAGTATTGTCGGAAAGATCTTTAGATCTAGTATTTTAACAAATTTATTTAGATATATAAATATTGTATACGTATTTTCTGCAAATCGAGTCAAACTTGTAGCATGAACACCTAAAACGTCATTCTTTTTGGGACGGAGGGAGTACATAAATATATAATAGGACACATAATCAAGTACACAAATATATGGCCATAAAATAAACTTATCAAATGCATAAACAATCACACAAATAAATTCAAATTGATTTGTGAAATTTTTATGCATTTGTCCAATTTATTTGTGAAATTTTTTATGCATTTGATAAGCTTATTTCATTGGAATATATTTATGTACTTGATTATGTGTTCTATTATTTGATTAATATTATTTCAAATATACAACAAACAAACAAAATTCTGTATTTTATTTTTTACCAAGGGTAAAATGGTCTTCTTATCCGTCTTAATACCATCAAGTGGCAAAAACGAATGGAAAGCCATAGAAGCAATGAAATTTAATTTCAGGACTATATAGCTATTTTTCTAAAAAAACAAGATCATACAAGTAAGAGCTATTTTTTCATGGCCATATGGCTAAAAAGCTCTTTTTTATCGAAAAGTGATAACTATTAGCAGATAACTCATATAAGGATCCAAACAAGGCATGAGTATCACATTATTTTTTTGGTTTTTGGTTAGTACGTATAGGAGAACATTTATGAGCCTATTTAGATTCACCAGCTAAATTTTAGCTGGTTAAATTTAGTCTGCTAGGGATCCAAAAGGGCTAGCTAAGGCAATGTTTGTTTCCTTTCCAAAAAATTTCATCTATCATATCAAAATTATAGGCTAAAAAATAATTAATAATTACATAGATTGTGATTATTTTGTGAAACAAAATTTAAATCTAATTATTCCATGATCTAATAACGTGGCTAAATTTTAACTTTGAACCCACATGTACTCAAGCACCGGTGTCGAACGCTATAGCAAGTGCTGAACAAATAAACAATTATTTCTCAACCTGATGAATGCATGAAGGCAGAGAAGGATTTAGCTGAAGTTTTGGCCACTTTGAACCCACATATACTCAAGCACCGGTGCCAAAACGCTATAGTCGATGCATAATTTCTTAGTATCGATATGACAGAGTAAGAAGATTATTTCCAGCACTACTCACATTGCGGACAGTCTTATGTACTCACAGACTTGCTTAGTAAAAGGGCAGTAGATACAAAGATGATGCGTTGTTTCTAACTCTTGATCACACAGCACGCAAGTGGGATTGCATGCCCTCAAAATTTCAAGTGAAATGGCTTTCGTTAAGTGAACTTTAGAGGTTTTTTGCCCTATTTTAATAGGAGTTTTTAGTTCTAGATTTGGAGGTGTATCAATCTACCTAAATTATACTCCATGTATCCTAAAATACAATGTGTTATGACTTACATTCTATGTGGTGCCTATGTTCAAATTCAACAATGTTTGTTAGAAAGGAAACTATAATTTAAGGAGAAACTTCTAAAACAACTAAGGGAATATTCAACAAGTGACACCTCACTGGAAAAATCATAGGAATATCAAAGTACCACTAGTTTCACATGACATTTTTATAACTTTCTAACTGAAAACTTGCAGCTATGGCTCTCAGGGATAATTTTTTGTGCAATTATCCCTAAACCATAAACTCAATTGAAAAACTATAAATCTAAGCATACTCTTTGTGTTGTAACAATAAGCAAAATATATATATTCAATTAAACATTTGATGTTAAATGCACTGGCAGTATGAACCTATTAACTCTGTCCTAAATTATAATTCGTTTGACTACTCATCTTATTCAAAAAATTATGCAAAATTTCATATCTTTTGTTATCGCTTGCTTTACAAATAAAAGTTCTTCAAGAATAACTTAAATTGACTATATTTACACAAATTTTTTAAATAAGACGAGCAGTCAAATTTGAAATAAAAAATATCAAACAAACTATAATTTGGGACGGAGGGAGTACATGGCATTGGCATGGGACAACCGATCAATAGCTTTGAACTTTCAATTAATATATTGAATTCCGTATGACACCAAACCTCGTTGACATAATAATATATTGAATTCCGCATGACACCAAACCTCATTGACAAGCGAGAAGGATATGGGAGTTAGATACTATATAGTGCTTTACATCGACTTGAAGACGCATTCGCAGACAAGAAACTCTGATACCAAACACGTTATCCTACAATCTTGTAGCTTGGGTTGACAAGGTTGTCCAAGCCTGAGACAACTTGGATTGATTCGATGACATCCCCAACTTTGACATCCGCCAAGTAATCCTCATTCTCAGTTACATATCCAAATACTGCGTACCGCCCGTCCAATATATTGGCATTGCTTGGTGTTAGCTCACTCTCTTTCAAGAGCCAAAATACTTGACTAGAAGCAGAATTGTCATCAAATTCCTGTCATGCAATGCAGTAATCTCATGTTAGAATACATTAGATACTATGCAGATCTGTCTGCATATGCTGATATGTGCAATCTTGCATGTCTCTTACTTCTCTAGCCATGGCCATTGTTCCAAAAGCGTTAAAAGGAAGTTTTGTTTGAGCCTTGTAGCGGCCAAGTTCCTGAAAATCAACCCCGTATGATGTAAGAAAGTGCTTATTCAAATACAGCTGAAGAAAATTAGAAGCACTGACGAAATGAAAGGATTAAGAGAAAAGGTTGCTTCTGCTTACTTCAAGTGTTTCACCATATACAGGAGCCTTATCACCATCAACCATAATTTCAAGAGGTACTGTACGAACTTTGCCAGTGCTGGGATCGATAAAACCCTCAGCTGGTCCCTCTGGATCTCCAGTTTGAACAACAAAGCCATCAGCTGCATAAGAACCAACACAGTTCAGAGAAAGTTCACTGACCTCTAGGCAAACTAGGTCATCTAAAACATTGAACATTTATAAAGGTTAGATGAATAGTAATGTTCAGGAAATATCATCCTTGTGATGGCTCAGAATTGCAGAAATGTATATGCTACTTCCCCAAATAAAACTCACGGCTAATAAAACTTAATGGTTACCAAATTGAAACATAGTAACAAATGGTGGATAGTGCAAGAAAGAGACTGATTGTTAGGAAAGACCGAAATGTTGAATTACCTCTTTGAATTTCCATGCCATCATAGAATTTCCGTTCAACCAGATCTACGAAGTTCCCAGCAGTCACAGGAGCATTATATCCATCCAGAACTATCCGAAATACACAATCTTCTATGTTGGGATTGTCCTTAATTTTAACCTTCATATCCACGGTAGCTCTTCCTTTGAGAAGAGGCATGGTGCTGTACTCTTCTGGTATTTCATATGGAAAGCCATCAACCATGTCTTCTTCTACACTGCAGAAATGCAATGTCCCAGCAAGATCTCAGCTGCAGAGTCAATGACAAGGTATAAATGAGAAGAGCTGTTTCAGAACAGTTCTTACAGCTATTTAGAGGCAGATACAATTCTGGTTTCTAGCCCTAGAGTTATTTTTGTTTAACAAGAATTTTCACTCAGTGAACAAGAATATTATATTTATAGATACAGCAACTTTCTGGCAAGAAATTTCACAAGTGGCATCCAGAAATGTTTTAGAGCTATTGCTTCTTTGCATTACACTGGCATGAAAAAGAACATGGTAGTTTTGCTTCAAGGAGTAAGTTTACTCACGTTCCAACATACTGGAGAAGCTCTTTCTGCTTTGGAGCTACTGCATCCCTATTTCTATCTTCCACAATTCTTTGAAGCTCCTCAAGTCCAACAGCCAACTTATTCAATAACTCTTCGCCATTTGCTCTTTTTGGTTCAGCAAGACCAGCAAGAATTAAGCTTCTCCCATTGTTCAGTGCTCTTGATGCTTGTCTGACATTCTAGCATTTGAAGGAAAATTCATAAGTTCCACAAAAGAGGTGTAAATCAAATTGATGACACTTGGAACGGAATGGTAACTGCTTTCAGTAATCAAATGCATTTTTCATCATCTGATAATCCATGGATCATGACTTACTCTTTCTACTGAATCCAAGGCTCTAACACCAGCAACCTTGAGGCTGTCGGTGATATCCTCCAGCGGTTTTTGAACTTCACGAATAGCTTTATTATCTATTGGTAAAGCATATCTCAACAAAGCACCTGGATCTTTAATGGGAGGTCCAGAGATAAGAACAGACACATCTGGAAGAACAAGTTCAAGAGGAGAAGCATACGCCGGTGACCCAAACATTGGTGCACCGGTGATTAGTCCAACTGACAATGCAACAGAAATTGCACACTCTTTCCAGCTGAAGGAGCTTCTTTTCTGCAAGGTAGTAAGGAAAACTTGAGAGATGTGACATATTAGTGCATTCTAAAATGCAGTAGTAATCATAGTGCATGTCCTTGGCATAAACTGTTGCCTCCCAAAGCTTACATTTCTCAGGTTAGAAGTAATGAATATAACTTCAGAAAATCTGCATAGCAGTAATCTTACGCATAAAATGTTGAAGTGCATGAATAAAAAACCTACAGTAAGTTTAGAAAACCAATCTTTCAGCTTCTAATCGTTGAGCAAAGAACTCAAGGCTGATACTGTTTTCCTCTTATCACATACAGTTCCATTTCAATCATGAGAATTCTCTTTTTCTTTTTTTTTTTTTGCGACTAATCATCAGAATTCTCAGGACCTGACACTAGTTGGCATTTCATGAGTTCTTTTTCCACCCTACTATTTTTGTGATAGGTGTCTGAAGCCATGTTTTCTGATCGTCCGATTAATTGCAATTAATCGTCCTTATCGGTACCTAGCACTCAATTAGGGCCTCCGATACGATCAGAGAAATCAGAAACCTAATCGTCTGATTAATCGTCCATTAATTGCGATTAATCGTCCGATAAGGTCTCTTGGCCGATCAGGAATTAATAGGCAGATGGGCTGCTTCTGCTGAATGCTTATTTAATCCCAACTAGTGTTATCTTAAGAACTCTGAATGTTGTTTGCAGTTTAATTACTTAGTTTGTAGTATGTACTTAGTTTGTAGTATGTACTCGTACTGTATTAACTATTAAGTCAGATGTGGACTATGCTAGTTCTCTTAATTCCTATTTTTCTAGATTTGGATTGAGTCAGATCTCACAGGTAAGTAAACAACTAACTAGAAATATAGTCTTGATGCTTGATATCTACTATAGAAGAATTAGTATATGGTATATATACCATACATATATGATATATAGTCCTGCTATATGCTGGACGATTATATAGATGATCTGACTGATAAGAGGTCGATTAATCATCTTTATTGATGATTAATCGTCCTTATCGGTACCAGAACGATGAGGAACGATAAGCCGATTTAAAAACATAGGTCTGAAGAAGTGGCAAAACAACAATTTTCCATTGATTACACACAACTTCACATCTTTACTAGCTGCTCAACAGCTACACGTCACAAATATTTTCTAGAATTATGAATAACAACATTGAGCAATCCTGCACTCTATATATCCTGATAAAAAATCTGAACCTTGTTACCCATATTCCCACAGGAAGCACAAAAGTCCCTTTTATCTGATCTTACCCAAATACTAACTAAGGGGGTTGGTTTCCCTAGGCAAAAAGTTTTGCCTTGTCACATCGAATCTTGGATACCAATTAGGAGTATTAAATATAAGTATAAAACTAACTAGATTGAGGCTAATTTACGAGTTGAATCTATTAAGTCTAATTAGTCCATGATTTGACAATGCTCCATCTTGTTAATTACTCTACTCATGTGCAATTAGTTTTTATAATTAGCTCATGGTTAGTCCTCCTAGTTAGCATCTGAATGTTTGATGTGACACGGGCAAAACTTTAGCCCCTGGAACCACCCCCAAGACATAAACAATCATCACCAGTTTACAGGTTCAACTAGAAAAATTTCTTCACCAGTTAAGCTCTGGTTTCAATCAAGAGCCGGGATCAGCTTGCCAGCATTGCTAGGCACCGGCAAGCTTCACCTGTGTGGCCCAAGTTGCAATGCAGTACCAATGTGCCAACGAGCCACATTGCTAAACAGACATCGAAGCATATACCCCAGTTTCACACACACCCACACAAGAAGGATAACAATAAGAAATGAAGCTGGAGCCCATGAACCTGACCTCTCCTCCGGAGAGCGCGCAGCGGGCGACGGAGCGGCGGCCGCGGGTGGGTAGGGGCGGCAGCGACGGTCGGCTACAGCAGCAGCGGGAGGAGGCGAGCGCCGCCGCCATGTGGTGGTAGTGGGTGGGTAGGGGTGGGGGGGGGAGAAGGGTAAGGTTTGGACTTTGGAGGAAGCAGGGGGAAGAGCGGAGAGAGAGAGGGCAAGAAGAGTCGAAGAGACGAGGCGCCGGTGGCGGAGACGAGAAGGTCCGTGCCGGTGGTGGGTCGGCGAGGTGGATAAGGGGGCGCGACGGAGGCGCGCTAGGATTGGTGGAATGGCCGCTGAGGTGGATAACGGCATGGATAAAGACGTGATTGGCTCGCCGGATGCAGCAGTACGTGTCACGCTGTTTGCTTGCCGCTTGGCTGGCGGACGACGAGCCGAGACCTGGCCTCGCGAAAGCCCTGATGAATTCCGCGCATGTCTGGAAGATTTTGCTAAACACTGTTTTGCCTAGGAGTAAGGCCAGCGCCCGGACGTCCGTGCGTCCGGACGTCGGCGTGCGTCCGGACGCGGCCTCCCGGCCTCCCCACGACGGCGCGACGCCTCCTTCTTCTCCACGCCGGCGTCCCCCTCCCCCCCCCTCCATCGCGCGCCCACCGCCCGCCGCCCGCCGCCCACCCACCCCCTGCTCGGTAGGGGTCTCGCCGGAGCCGCGGCCGGGCGGCGGAGCCCCGCGAGACCCTACGCGCATGCGCGGCGGCCTCCTTCTTCCCCCCCCCCTCCCCCCAACCGCCGCCATCTCCACCGCCCGAGCTCCAAACTCCGCCATGGCGCCCCGCCCTAGACCTAGCCCACCGCCGGCCCCCCGCCAGCCTACTACCTAAGCCGCCCGCCTACATCCCCACCATCCGGCTTCCCTTCCTCCCCCCGGCCGGACAATCTATGCCCCACCGGAGTTGGAGAAGAAGGGGGTGGAGCTCGCCGGGGGGGGCCGCCATGGCGGCGCGGTGGGGCGCGAGGAGCGGGAGGGGAGAGATGAGAGGGAGAGAGAAGGAGGAGGAGGAGGAGGCCTACCTCAGTGGAGCTTCGCCGTCGTCGCCGCCGCCGCCGGTCGCCGGGAAGGGGGAGGAGCGCGTGGGTAGCGGCGTCCGGACGGGGTCACGGGTCCGGACGTCTTAGGTGGAGCATTACCGTTTGCCTAGCCAAGCAAAAAAAATTAGACTTAGCTAGCTAGTCCCCGCTTAGATCCTTCACTTCTCCTGCTTCGCTACCGTGGTGGCAAGGTTTTTCTTGTTACCTAACAAGAGCCAAATTGGCTCACCTAGACTAGCAAACATCTCGTAACTTAGAATTTGTTTGGTTGGTGATCAAAAGTTGTCACACCAAAGGTTATAATCATGTCATAGTTTTTTGAGTTAAATACACCAGCGGCCCTTGAACTTGTAAGAATGTGTCACTTAGATCCATGAACTCTGAAAACGTACTTCTGGGTCTCTAAACTTGTAAAGGTGTGTCACTTAGGTCCACGAACTCTAAAAATACATTTTTGGGTCCCTAAACTTGTAAGGATGTGTCACTTAGGTCCACCAACAAATATTATATTTCTATTTAATAATATAGTTGTGAATAACACATAAAAATAATATTTAATATGACATCATCAATAAATAAATAAACTAAAGTATTAAAATAATTTAAAAGAGCACATATATTAGGATTAAACTAAATTAGAAAAGTACTAAAATTAATTTAATATTTATGTATCATTAAAAAATTTAAAATTAATACTAAAGTTATTTATAGATATACAATTAAATAGGTTTCCAACATTATTTGCAATAATAAAATTAAATAATTGTTGGCTTTTAAGTAGGTTCATGAAAAGTACTAAAGTTATATTCAATATTATTTTTATGAGCTATTCACAACTATATTATTAAATAGAAATAAAAATATAATATTTGTTTGTAGACCTAAGTGACACATCCTTACAAGTTTAAGGATCTAGAAATACATTTTCGAGTTCGTGGACTTAAGTGACACACCTATACAAGTTTAGGGATTTAGAAGTGCGTTTTCAGAGTTTGTGGACCTAAGTGACACACTCTTATAAGTTTAAGGGCCGTTGGTGCATTTAACTCTAGTTTTTTTTAACTGTTTGGTTCACGGTCATAACTATGTCACGCCTAACTTTCTTAGCACACTGCCGACTACCCCACATGTCATAGACTCATTTTCTTGCCAAAGATAATAAAAAATTTAGAGTTGTTTTTGCTCGTCCAACTTTCTCCAAAAAGTTGAGCGAAGGTTAGGATTTAGTTAACTAGTTGGCTTGCATAGAATCACCTCTTCTCTATGCAGGTAACTTTCACTATATTTGAGACAATACATCAAACACATGGTGAGCGGCAATTCTCAGCAGCCTATTCCCGCCACCACCGCTCCTGCCCATGCCAATGACCTGCAGCAGTTCAGATCATCTCCTCCACCGCACTTGCCCATCTACACTAGCTTCTCATCGGTATGTCGAGTACGGCAAACAAAATGGAGCAGCACACATGCTGTGACAAGTGATGTAGATGACGTCGTCCGTCGGCAAGGCCACCTCGCTCTTGGGCAACAAGATGGAGGTCAATTTGCAGGCTCATTTGCGCGCCAAAAAATACCAGATGTGTTGAAGGAGGACTAGTTGCTGCCTGAGCAGTGGAGCCGTGTCGGAGTGATGGTAGGTGCATGCACCTACGCCTGTGCATTAGGTAGTGACTGGGGAGGCCGCGCCGCCGCCTACTAGAATCCAGGTGAGCCATGTGCGAAGGAGCACGACAGTCCTGGCAGAGATGCCTGAGCGGTGGAGTAGAAGAGCGTGAGTGGAGCAAAGGACCGCGCGCGGAGGAGCACAAAGGATCAACAGTGAGCTGTAACAAGACTTCAACGATGACTTAGAGCGACAGCCTGTCTAGCAAAAAAAAAGGATTCCCATCTTGTTTTTCTAGAGTAAGACTAAAGCCTCTAAAGTGGCTTCCCAGAGCCTAACTTTGGCCTGTTTATAGGCAATCAAACAACTGAAAGTTAGCTTCTTAGAGCCTGATTGGAAGTTAGCCACCCAATCAAATAGGCCTTATGTGGTTTGCATGTGTGTTGTAAAGTAGATTAGTGCTGGCAAAAGGATAAACGTAATCAATCGTCTCCTTTTAGTAAGAGTATCTCTAAGAGACTCTCTAAATGCCTCCTAATTGTTAGGAATAGAAATTTTGATAGAAAAATATCCTCCAACAGCTTCTTTAAATGATCATCTAAATATGACCACCCTATATTCCGAATTTCTCGCTAGCTAAAGATAGATAGCGAGAATAACTCTCTAAAGTGCACGTATGATATAGAAGAGCTGTTGGAGAGTGAAGAGATATAGAAGATATTTTTTAACAAAGTGAATTTGGAGAGTGAATTTTAAAAAGACTTTTGAAGATGCTCTAATTGGGCCCCAAACAAACGTGAACCAATCAGTGTTGCTTCACAACGTCCACCTTCAAAGTTACATTAGAGGGCATCGGAAAAAAAAGTACATTAGAGGGTATCAGTATCTGTAGCACCACTTTTTTCCCTATTTTTTCCCTATAAAAAAGAGATAGCATACAAAAAAATAATCTGGAACTTTCTTAAAAAAAACTCTAGCCTAGATCTCCTTTTGTATCGTTCTATTTTACTAGTGGAACGTGCTATTTTTTTTTTTTTACCTCCACAGAAACTCTACTGATGGACTGAAGTTGTTTTACAAAAAAAGGTTTAGTACAACAGCTTCTCAATTCTCATAGTAGATGTGACAGAGGAAGCTACTCTCTCCGTCTCTAAATAAGTGTCGCTGTAGGATGCATGCCACAAGTTTAACTTTTGTAGAAAATACGTGCAATATTATATCCCAAATAATTTTGTTAAAAAACTAGATCCAAAAATCTTTCCGATGATACTAATTATGATACTAATCAATGATATTTATTAAAATTGCCGATAGTTCTTTCTTTAAAAAAATGAAACAACACTTATTTAGGGACGGATGGAGTATAAAAGCTAGAATTCAGCTTCATATTACTTCCACCCCCTACGAGACCAGGTTGTAAGGAGTTTTTAATGAGAAGAAGTTCCATTTAAGTAGTTTGACAAAAAAAAAAGAAGTTCCAAACAACTCAAGAAGCTGCTAGAAAAGCTCTAACTAACTTTAAGAATATATATTTAATTATTCATTAAGACTAACTTTCATGTACCCTTATTTAAAACAAAAGAGGGTGTTTTTATACTGTCCATAAAGTTACAGAATATCAACTCACATATAAGAATTATACATATGTTTGTGGATTTTTCAAGCTTCTGTGTTTATTTTGGTTTGCTTCCCAAATAGCATGAGGTTTTATTATAAATTTTACCCGTGAAATAATATGAAAAGAATATTGAGATATAATTATTATTGTTACACGGTTTGCAAGTAGGTTTGATTAAGATCTTTTTAGCATTTCAGCATTATCCTCCTTAGCTACATTTAGTTTGGTTGTTGTCAGACCAACCAAGCCTCATCTTGTCTTGTGGTGCCGAATGTCAATGCTTTATTTCGTCTCTAAAAAGACAACTCTTTTAAGATAGCTCAAAAATAAATTCTTTACATATCCTCGGTTGTTCGTCTCATTTGGGAAAGCTTTTTCTCACCAAACTGTTCCGAGTTTTTAAGGGCTCTTGAACGCTATAGTATGGAATTGTTTTTCTCTCTCTGTTTCCTTAATGCAAAATAAACTAAAACCTAGTCGTTCTAGAAAAACTGATTTCACAGGTTCCTGTAGAAGTAGCATGAAGCCGAAGCAAGATGAGTCTTCGAAATAGGCCCTTAATGGATAATGTGATCTAATTATATTTTGCAAGTTGTTAAGGGGCAAAACACAATTAAAACTAATATTGGCCTTATATCTGTTGTCTCACTGAAAACAAAGATAGCGGTCACAAGTGTTGGATACTGACAAAAACGACAACATTGGTACTAACCCCTACTATTTTCTCACCCCTACTATTTTCTCTTCCTTTCCCATGTTTCCCAATCCTTGCAAAACGTGTAAAAACACTTGCTGTTAATTAATCTGTTCTAGTGTGCAGCTCCTTTTTCATTAATTGGCAGTCTATTGGTTCTTTTACATATGAATATGAATATGTTCGAAGAACTTAAACATTTTATATTTTTATTATTCCTGATTTGGCACTTCTTCCTCCTCTATTTTTTCTAAGAGTGGAAATCTAGATACATTTTGACATAAGCATGTATTTAATTCGTTGAATCTTAGGACATCCACAAAATGAGAAAATAAGGGAGTCTTAAGGATAAGGAAGTAAGCCTTAAGGTTGTTGGTCTTACATGTATACATAGTAACATCGGTCTTTGGATGAAAAAAAAAAAACTAAAACCCAGACTGATTTGTCTGTGAGCATGCAAATAGGTTTAACTTTTGCATGTTTACATGTATGTAACTTAAAAATTAAAGCTCACGGACAAACCCGCTTGCATTTCTAATAACTATGGTAATGCTACTGCTTTGTGAATGTGCTGCTGCTGGTATGGCTTGATTGCATGTGGTTTCTAGAAAGAACCTTTTACTTTATCGTGGATCAACCTAGCTTACTCTGTCTTAAACATAATAAGGGTGGATCTCATTATATGTGGGGTCTATCTTAAATTCATAGGGACTGTATACACTTCCAATGCCCTTACTCATTCATCTTAGGATAGCTTGGACAGGGGCAAATCTAAGCAAAAACATTATCGGGTCATCAAGGTCAACTTTTGCAGCATAGTAGCACAATATGGCCTTTTTACAGAGTCGCTCATGCTTTGGCGTTCGGATAATCAATCTACTATGGCTTTGGCTTGACATGAAGTGCAAAAAGTACATTCCGAGTTGCATTTTTTGACCTTGCCTCACCGAATGAAAACACAAAAGGAGGCCACATATTTGTTTCCTAGGGATAAGATAAGAGGGACCACACGAAACTTAATTACTCTCTCGTGCTCATGTCTCTCAAATCTCAATCCTTGCAAACAAACAAAAAAACTAAACTAAACACGTGATTTGGCTTCTGCCATTAATTAGGCACTGTTTTTTTGGCCCGCACAAACACAATTTCACCTCTCTGGACTGTAGAATTGCCCCCTTTATTAATTTTGTCCTCTGGCACCGGGACATGAGCATTCGTGGACGAGAAGCAAAGGCACAGTTCCACTTCCACAGTGATGGAGAAGGAAAGAACGAAAAGGTAAAACATCCATTGACATGTCAGTGAGACAAATTTAAGCAAGAGCGAGGACCACGCTATTCACAGAAACCATGCAGAATTGCAGATGCAGGCAGGAATATTGCAGTGATCAGTGAACCAGCAGCACTGAAGTCACATGCTGCAAAACATGTCTGAACCAGATGACAAAACAAAGCAGTGCACATCCATAATCGCACACCACGTCATGTGTATGGCCAATCCTTAACCATGCCTGCCTTATCTGAAGAGCCTGATGGTGTGTTTCAGTTTCCCTGAGGAGGAGAATAAAGGATCTTGGGTGCAACGCAAGGCACCAAGAGGAAGCAGCTACGGATTGGAGTTGGTGCCAAACAAAACCATATATGTGATCAGCAAGAGGCCTTTGCCAATCAACCTCGCCCTTCGGCACATGGTGGCGTGCTCGGCCTTCTGCTCTCTGAATGATTTTGGCATGGCACCATGCATGGATGGATCTTCCGCTGCCCCAAATGCAAGCTTTGCAAGTGATCGCTTTCGCGGTCGGTCGACGATGGGACGTCCTTGAAGCATCCATGATCATTGTTAGGCCAGTTTGTGAAATGCAAAGGCCAGTTCTTGATGTGAGAAAGCAAAGGTGGTTTAAATACAATGCTGATGTCTGAGAACTGAGGAGAAAGAGACACATTGTTGAAAGAACAAGAGCATGAACTGTCTTCCTTAAGATTAAATTAGGTAGCATGAACTGAGATGCAAAAGCAACCAAATTAAAGTTTTGTCTGTTCCTGTGTTAATGTAAGAACAAATGAGCAGAATCCATGGTGCTTTGCAACTTTATGGGCCCAAGAAAGATTAATGCCTAATCAGTCACCTTTCTGGACCATTGTTGAGTTGAACCTACCCTTTAATTTTATCAGTGACCATCAGAATCTGAAGTCCAGACGAGAGCAAACCAAACAAAAAGGGAGCTGAAAAGGAGCTGCAGATGGATGAGGAAATGAAGCCAATTATAGCAGGCACTTGCCTGTGACGACCTTGCCATTGCCACACAAAGGTCTGGGAACCCTCGGTGCCTCATCATGTGCCTGCCTTTTACTTTCTGCGATCCATTGGCATCGAGAATGTCCTTGCTTTTTGCAGTCAAGAGCCTCAGCAGAGTGGAGCTGCAACAACCAGGAACAGGTCTTGCATTGCATCGAAACGACACCGTTGCTTTATGTGTTTGTCTGAAAGGGGGTCATTCAGGATACCTCAAAAGAGCAGAGTAGAGCTGGTGGTTGGCAGCGAACTTTTTCCGAAGAGATGCTCGAGCTTGTCCCAGCAATTTGGGAATAGTATTTCATAGGATCGCACAACGGTTTGTGAAACGCTGACCTCTGTTAGACCACTGATCTTTTGCGATAGCGTGAACTGATTAACAACTCAGTCAAGTGGGTACGGCAAGATAGATGGTGCTATGCATGGCTGTTGGACTATGACAAATAGATAGACCAAAAAAGCACTGGAGATTCGCCCATCTAGCATGACGTCAGTATGACCTGTGCTGACTTGGGCTAATCACTAAAATGTAAGTGTAACAGGGGAAAGATTACTCCGTGATTGTAATCTCCATCTCCACTCTTGAGAGAGAACTCCATTCCGCTTAAACGCCTAGTTCATGGGACAGTTGAGATGCTAGCATTGTCTTCCTTCCAAGATCATATACAGCTAGTGAGGATCTCTTTGAAACGCAGATGAATGAAAATTACAGTCCTTCAAGAATTCAAAATGCATAAAAGTTTCTATTTTATGGGCTCTAGATGCAAAGGAAAGTTCCTATGAGGTCTAACCTCATCCTAGTTTTCCTCTAAAATTCCTATAATTTCATACATTCCATAGTAATCCATAAGAACTTTATAAAGTTTAATCCTATGTTTTCCTTTGTTCCAAAGAATTCTATAAACCTCTGGCAAAGCGTGCCCAAGAAAAATCTTGCATCTCGATAAGCTTTTGTCGGGAGGCCCTTGTAGGGCGGTAAATTAGCTTTACTGCTTCACTGATGGCCTCACTCTTTGTTCTTTGATCGACAACTTTGCCTTGTTTGCAAACTAACTAAGGAAACCCCAAACCAAACTTTTGTACTATTCGTTCACTTTTGTAGGATTTGCTGGCAAGGCTATTCAGTGGCAGAGAATATGTATCCTTTAATAAATTAAATTAGTGTGAGGCTACCATATGACTAGCCTATTGCAGTGGCTAGTGATAGGGTTCATAATTTAAAGGCAAACACTTCGTCTGAGCAATTGAGCATGCATGCATGCATGCATGCATCTGTAGTTACAAGATCTGTGGTGGTGGAAGCATCTTCCGGACTTCCACCAAAGTGCATCATTGCAAAATCTGCTTCTGTCTAATTATCAAACTATCATTCTTATGTGAGTAACCCAGTTTCTGACACAGATTCAGAAATGACACAGAAGTAAGATTGTTTTTACTCTAAGGTTGCAAAGGTTGTTTTTACTCTAAGGTTGCAAAGGTAAAACTGTTTTACTCATCTGATCCATGAGTCAGTGAGAGATACCAGGACCAATTTCTTCTGAAAGAAACGGTCAAAATCCTTGATGGAAGAATGATCGATTTCCAATCTAAGGATCCTCAACTAGTCTTTTGTTACGAAGCAAGGACATCATTGCCATTTGTCATGCCACGGCTTCTTTTTCAGTGTACAGGGTGTGATGGTGTGTGCCCACACACTGGAGCGAGATGCATGGTGACATTCAGACACGCAATCATCAACACCGCAACTCACAAAGATTTTATCATCATAAAGACGATTCCTATTTTCTTTTCACTGGAAAATGATTCATCATTCATGCATCATGGCTAGTGAGCCTAAATCCCTTGAGCAAACTTGCCTGCCACTCATCCTTTGGGTGGCCCATGCAAGCATGGTACCCCTCCTCGACAGTACACACGCAGGCAGCCGCTAGTGTGAGCCAGAGAGGGAGCTGCCACCGCCACCACACACGCACACAAACAAACAAACCAAAAAATGAACAAAAAAAGAACCATGGCATTGGATTGGATGCATGGATAGGGTGGGAGGAGAGGACGCACATTTGTGCTACCCTTGTGAATGAGGAGACTTGGCATTATTTGGTAAGTGAATCATTGGGCTTCAAATTGGAGGAGCCCCAGCCCTGCTGCCCCCATCTTCATCTCTTCTTGTTCATGTGAATGTGATGGCACGCACGACACCCTGGCCATTACTCCAGCTCTTTGACCTCGAAGATGCTCACCTCACCTCAGCAGCCATGGCAGTGGCAGCCAGCTGCCAGCAGCAGTACTCTACTGTTCCCTTCCCAATGCCAAACGCATTGCCTGCCCCATAAAAGATGGCCTTGCATTGACAAAGGTCACCACGGGGACCTCCAGGCCAACTGCATTCTCTCTCTCTCTCTCTCTGGGCTGGGCATGGTCAGCTCAGCTGAGTGCCCCTGCAGCCCACTGCACTGCACTGCAACGTCCAGCGCCCTCCACCAAGAATAGCACTATCATCCGAGGTGATATATGGATTGTCCAGTACCATAATGGAACAAGATTTGCAGTCCTCATGCATTCTCCATGATCCCATCCAACCTTGTACTAAACAAAATTAATTAGTACAGATTGTGCTCATTTTAGAAACCAACCAATCAATCAATCCAGGCTAATGCAAGATCAGAACTGGAAAGGAATATGTGAGAAATCTTTTCGGTCGACGTTCAGTAACGGGCGACAGGATACACCTGATATATAGGCAGGTCGTCGTTCAGAGCAGGGTCAGGTTTAGGTTCAGTAATAACAAGGTCAATGGCCAGCGGCACTGACTCTGGTAACCCCCAGCAACAACTAGGAGTACTAGTACAGTAATCCGAATATTATAACGCCATTAGCCCGCCCTCGTGATTGCAAGATCACAGACTAGCCGTCACGGGGAGAGGGAGAGAGAGAGAAGGCCCCAGCACTCAGCAGCTCGTGAGCAGCAGGCAGCAGACAAAGGCACCCACCAGCTCGCAATCTGGGCTGGCTGGGAGGCCAGACCAGAACCAGACGCCAAAATCCTCCCCGATTAAACTACCACTGCACTGAAGATGCACGCTAGGCAACAACGCAGCCACCTCCAGGTCCAGGCTCTTGTTGTCTTCCACCGCCGGCCCCCTCTCGTTGCCCTGTTACAACCATGAGAACACGCATCCACCTGTCGCCTGCTGATTCATGGAGCCCGGTTCCTGCTCCCGCCTTTCCTGGGCGGACGAAATCGAGCTGATGGAAACCGCTAGTGCGGCTTCTCCCCTCGGCCTCAACCCGCCCCCGTCGGCCACCGCTGCCCGCGCCGCCTGGGTGCTGCAGTCGAGCGCCCTAAACCCCGATGCTGAGCCCTTCGTTGGCTCTCCGGGCGGATCTGGCCTGAAACTACACTTCTCCGACTCCGAGGCCTCCCGTGGGCTGGGTCACGCCGTCGCTGGTGTTGGGACTAGTGGGACGCCGCCGTCGTAGGGCTCGTAGGGGCCCCCAGAGCCCCGCCTCGTCCCCCCCACCGGGGGTGGTAGAACAACAGGAGCCCATCAGAGCAGTAGAACAACATGTCCCCGTCATCTGCCACAGTTCCCTCGCAATGAGGCAACGAATCACTCGTTTATCAGAGTAGAGAGGCATTTGATCCGATCTTGAGGATTACCAATCCAAGATGGCCGTCTTGTCGAGATTCTCGACGAAAATGATGGCCAGATCATGGGTGGTGATACAGTACGTAGTCCTACCATACCATGGGTGGTGATGGCCAGATCATTCGTTGGTAACTTGCCATTTTCTTGAGCCAAGCCCGTGGCCGGACCACCGACCTCATCCCGAAGATACCGGCGAGGAGGAACATTTGGGGAGATCATCCACTCCGAGGTTCCTACCCTTTTTTGTTCAAATGCGTATCGTTGAGTTTCGGGGCGGCACACTCCCCCCCCCGGGCGGACGACTATCCGGCGGCGGCGGCGGCGGCGATATTATGTATTGCTGGAAGAGAATTGACAGGCCATCGCGGCCACGAAACGGAACAGTCGCGGTTTTGGGCGAAGTTCCCGCCACGTCGGCATGGCTCACACGTCATCCTTTTTCGGAGGCTCGGTTTCCCGGGGAGGAGACACCAGGTGGCATGCGCGGGTTCGTGGTCGAAGTTGACCCGCGCCCTGGGATCCCTCTGTCGCCATCCCGCCGAGGGTCCCGGGTCGCTCGGACCCTATGAGGTCGAGGCGTGCGTGTCTGCGGGCCACGCCCCGAAAAGCCGGTTACCGCCGGTCACGTCTTTGTCGATCGACCGGGACCCGAGGCCACGCCGCTCTCCCCGGGAATCGCCAAGGACCGCTATCCACGACATCCTCCGCCCCAACTTCAACTTGGGCCGCCTGCGCGACGTCGACTGCGAGGATGGGCCGTTCTTCCTCTTCGTGCCAGCCTCTTCACCAGGCACCACCTGTCGCGAGGCCCGCTTTGACCACTGCCTCTCTGGACCGGAGAATGGGCCTAGCTATGGGCATTGCTCACCTTGGGCCCCGAGGACGCCACGACTACCTTCGAACCCCCTGGTGTCGACTGCTTGACCCCTGAAGATGATCAAGATGCACCTGCTTCTCCGATTGTTCGTGGCCCCACGTCGCTGTCGTCGTCCCTCCCGATGGCCTCTCCATCTCGAGACCCCACGGCGCCTCTCTCCCCTCGGTGGCCACGCCGCGCCTTGCCACCCATTGTGGATTTCATACAGTCGCAAGTGTGTTTACCCATCCCATCTCCGGTCTTTGGCGAGGACTCCCATGCTTCGTGTTCCCGGGGAGGCGTCGTGCTTTCGATACGAGTGGATTCCCCACCCCGGCGCGATGCGTGCTCGCGGCTAAAAGCGGCACACCGAGCTTCAATCCTACGATTCAAGCACAAAACGTGCTCATGATGAAGTGGGGCTGCACCAACCCGGCACTTCCGGCACTGCCGACGACTTCGGTGGCATTCGGCGAGTACCGGACACTCTATAGTGCCCCGCTTTGAGTCCAAGAGGGAGGCTCGAGGACGCTCTTTCTTTGTCGGTAATGATTTGGGAGTGTCCAGCTCCTCGGTGGAGTCGAGCTGGACCTCCAATTTGTTTCGCGCTCTTGTTTAGTTATCAATGTCCAGCCAAAACATTTTTATGTGGAATGTACGCGGCCTAAATGGGCGCAAGCGTCGCAATGTCGTTAGGGAGTTCATCGCCCAAGAGCGAGTAACCTTGGTGTGTCTCCGCAAGAGACCAAACTCGACAACATGCATGTCGCATTGCCGTTGTTGAAATCCTAGGATCCAGCTTTTGAGTATGCATGCACACTGCGTTGAACACTGCGGGGGGTGTCCTTCTTGCCTGGAGAACTGATGTTTGGGCGGTTTCCAACTGCTCGCTGCAGACTTACTCCCTGACCGCCAAGATCCAAGGCACATCACACCCCACGCCGTGGTGGATCACGGTGGTTTACGGTCCATCCGCTTGGCCGGCACAAGATGCGTTCCTCGGCGAACTTGAAGGGCTCCGGACGTCGCTGCTGGGGCCTTGGTTGCTTTGTGGAGACTTCAACATGATTTATCGGGCCGATAAAAGCAATGGGCGCCTCGACAGAAGATGCATGTCCCGATTCCGTCGGTTCCTTGCAACGGTCCAAGCCGAGGAGGAGCTGGCACCTGGGTGGCCGCTTGTTTACCTGGAGCAACGAGCGAATACACCCGACGCTCGAAAGAATCGACCGAGCTTTTGCCTCCGTTGAATGGCTGGACGTGCACCCAAACCACCTTCTCCGAGCGCTCTCGTCCGACTGTTCCGACCACGCTCCGCTACTACTACAGACCAATGTCGTGCCGTGGTCGTCCAAGCGTTTCCGTTTTGAGACGTTCTGGACCCGGCTGCCGGGGTTCCTCGACGTCGTGGGCTCGGCATGGCACCCGTCGCTATTACATGCGGATGCCTTTCGTATCCTTGACTTCAAGCTAAGAAATGTCGCCCGTGCACTTAAGAGCTGGAGTATGCGTCATGTAGGCAGTGTACGCCTGCAGCTTGCCATCGCCCGGGAAGTTGTCCTGCGGCTTGATGCGGCACAGGACAGTAGGTCGCTCTCCCATGAAGAAAGCCAGCTAAGGAAGGATCTCAAAGTCAAGTGCCTAGGACTGGCCTCTCTTGCTCGAACAATTGCCAGGCAGAGAGCTCGTATCACCTACCTTGCTGAGGGCGACGCTTGCACCAAATTCTTCCACTTACAAGCTTGTCACCTTTAGAGGAAAAACCACATCATGTCGCTGACAGTGCAAGGAATCCAAATGACTCAAAATGAAGACTTGGCCGCAGCAGTTGACGACCACTTCTCAGGAGTTCTCGGGCAGCCGTTCAGGCGCTCCACTAGGCTTAACTTGGAGGCGTTGGGCGTGCACGCGCATGACCTGTCCGCCCTTGATGCCTGCTTCTCGGAACATGAGGTTTGGACGGCCATTTGTGAACTACCATCTGAGAAGGCACCGGGACCAGATGGGTTTACTGGAATTTTCTATAAATTAGCCTGGCCCATCATCAAGTCTGATATAATCAATGCCTTCAATGCTTTCTGGTCACTGGACGGCCGTAGCTTTTACCTTCTCAACGATGCACTTCTGATCCTGCTTAGAAAGAAGAATGACGCCTCAGAGATCAGGGACTACCGCCCCATAAGCCTGATCCATAGTTTCTCCAAGCTTGTGACTAAATGCCTCGCTCGCCGCCTTGCTGGGGTCCTCAATGACCTGGTGCACCCCTGTCAGAGCGCCTTTATCCAAGGAAGGTCGATTCATGACAACTTCTGAGCTGTTCAGCTAACTTGCAAGACACTGCATAGAAAGAAGAAGAGCTGCCTCCTTCTGAAAATTGACATCGCCAAAGCATTCGATTCGGTTTGTTGGTCGTTCCTCCTGGACATTCTGCAGCAACTGGGATTCAGTCGGCGCTGGACCAATTGGATTTCCACCCTACTCGGGACGGCCAGCACTCGTGTCGTGCTCAATGGCCGGCCGGGCGAACGTATTTGTCACGCTCGGGGCCTCAGACAAGGCGACGCGCTGTCTCCGATGTTGTTTGTCTTAGTGACGGAGGCGTTGGGGGCCATGATCCGGTGGGCCGATGCTCAACAAATCCTCACGCCGCTTGGCTGCCAGGCCATTCGCTCCAGGATCTCACTGTATGCGGATGACGTGATCCTATTTGTGGCTCCCCCCGACGGGGACCTAGTTGTGATCAAGACCATCCTTGACATCTTCGCCAAAAGCCTCGGCCCTCCACACCAATCTGGAGAAGAGCACCGCCACGCCTATTGCTGTTCGGATGATCGACCGCCTCTGGCGTCACACATTTTGGTCTCAAGGGGTAGGCTCCTTCCCTAGCGCGATATCTGGGGCGTGCCTCTCTCTACGCACAGGCTTCGGCGCGATGACGGCAGTTCATCATCGACAAGGTGGCTGCTAGGATCCCAACTTGGAAAGGAAATCGCTTAACATGGCTGGGCGCACGACGCCGTCGCTCGACTCGGCGCTGTCCGCCATCCCGTACACCTCTCCATTCTTTATGCGCCTCTCTCCGTGGGCGATTGGATTCATAGACAAGCTCCGAAGGGGCGTTCATCCGTGCGGAACCGACTCGGTGGCCACCGGAAAATGCAGGGTGGCTCTGGACATCATGTGCCGGCCTAAGTCCCTGGGCGGACTGGGGCTCCTTGACCTTCGTCGCTTCGGGCTGGCCCTTAGATTGAGGTGGGAATGGCTATGTCGCACAGAACCGGCAAAATTGTGGGTAGGCTTGCCGACCCACCGGGGAGAAGAATCTGCAAGCCTTGTTCGCGGCGGCAACTTTGTCGGTTATTGGTGATGGAAACACAACTTTGTTCTGGACGGATTCTTGGTTGCACGGCACCCCCTCTCGGCGAATTGCACCGGACCTGACCGCTTCATTCCGGCGCCGCCTTTGCAAGGACGGGGCGGTGGCGCGGCCTTGCACGATCATGCCCGGGTAATCGATCATCACCGAGCCCTCACTGTGCAAGTTCTTATGCAGTATCTTCACGTTTGGGAGCTCCTTCGAGGGGTTCATCTGAACCCAGCCGTACCGGATAAACTGGTTTGGAGATGGTCAGCTAGCCAAAAAATACTCTGCAGCATCAGCCTATGGCGCAATGTTCATCGGATCCCTAAGACCACTTGGTGCAGAGCGGATTTGGGCCACTGGGGCTCCACCTAAGGTCCGTTTTTTCCTGTGGTTGGCGCTCCATGGACGCTGCTGGACCGGGGAGCGACGGAAACGGCATGGTTTACAGGCCAACGATGACTGTGTCATGTGCTTGCAAGCCTCAGAGACCTTGGGGCATATCCTACTTGGGTGCGTGGTTAGCAGGGAGGTGTGGAGTAGGGTGCTCTCACCAATCGGACTCGCGCCACTGATACCACTGCACGAGACCGACCTCTTCCAATGGTGGTGTTCGGTGAGGGTCCGTGTTCAGCGCTCTCGTCGAAAGGGGTTCGACTCTCTCGTGGCTTTGGTTTGCTGGACCATGTGGAAGGAGCGAAACTCTCGCACGTTCAGGAACTCAGTCTCAACGCCAATGCAGATTACTGAACTCATCGCCGAGGAGGCGTGCACCTGGATTCAAGCCGGCAACCGCCACCTTCAGTCGCTAGCGGAGTCCTTCATGTAGTCGGCTAGCTCTGCTTCCCTGGCCTGGGGTCAAAGGCTCGCTTCTTTCTTTTGGTTGTTGTTCCCCTTTGATTTGTTTTCGCTGGCTCTTTGCGATTTGCTTGTAAACGTGTTTGTCTACTCCCTCTTAATGAAATACGTGCTACGGCACGTTCGCGAAAAAAATGAGAACACGCATGAACATCCAATGCAGTGCAGCCGTGCAGTGCAGAGCTCTGGAATCAGGAGGAGCCCATCAGAGCAGTAGAACAACATGTCCCCGTCATCTGCCACAGTTCCCTCGCAATGAGGCAACGAATCACTCGTTTATCAGAGTAGAGAGGCATTTGATCCGATCTTGAGGATTACCAATCCAAGATGGCCGTCTTGTCGAGATTCTCGACGAAAATGATGGCCAGATCATGGGTGGTGATACAGTACGTAGTCCTACCATACCATGGGTGGTGATGGCCAGATCATTCGAACTTGCCATTTTCTTGAGCCAAGCCAGTGGCAGGACCGAGTATATTATGTATTTTTTTTGAAGGCAAGTATATTATGTATTGCTGGAAGAGAATTGACAGGCCATGAGAAAAGGAACTTGAGTCACACGGTTTCTTTGCCGCGTCACTGTCTTTCCCTCCCCTTTGGAACATTGGAACACCGGAACATGATCCTCCATGGTCCATGGTACAAAAGGCTGGCTGGCCGGCCACCCGTACCCAGATCATGAGCCAAGCCTTTGGTTACAATCACAAGCAGCTCGCTTTGCTTCTGAGATCTGCAGCTACGTACACACACACTGAAAATGACACGACGTACTTGAACCGCACTACACTGGAAATTTGACCAAACAAAGCCTTTTGCTTTCCAATAACAATAGTTCCTTTGTTTGCACCACCATGATAATAGCAGCAGCAATTTGATCAAGAAGATCACATCGCCAGCTATTCCCCAACCCCAAGATTTACAGTTTACATTTTCATCATTCACCAAACCTTTTTTTCTCCTCCTGCACCAATCGCACAATTCTTCTTACCACCTTCGTTATATTATATCTAAGGTAGATGATCGAGAAAGGAGTGAAAGAAAAAAAAAATTGCGACAGAAAAATAATTCTTCTTCTTAGTCTTGTGCTCTTGCAAGCAGAGGATGAGAGGAACGAACGCCACTGAGCAGACTCAGTCCGCGACTGTCCACGTCATGTCGCCCTCGAAGATCCAGTGGCACACTTCCACCTCGCCGGGCTTCCCGCCGAGCGCCACGAACGCGCCGTGGGTGGGGCTCCAGTCCGACGTGTCCAGGTGGCAGATGGCCACCCCGCGGTTGATCTTCTCGCCGGAGCCGGCGCCGGCGCCGTCGTTGATGTCGGCCTCGTACACCCGCACCTTGGGCACCGAGTGGCAGTAGTACACAAGGTACGGGAACAGGCTCTGGTGGCACGACACGGACCTTGTCACCCTGCCGCCGTCCACGCCCGTCACGTCCCCCAGCACCACGTCGCCGCCGCTGCCCGCCGTGCTCGCCGTGCTGCGCACCACGATGTCGTC
The DNA here is from genome assembly GCA_015844335.1 of Chrysopogon serrulatus. Classification (NCBI taxonomy): domain Eukaryota; kingdom Viridiplantae; phylum Streptophyta; class Magnoliopsida; order Poales; family Poaceae; genus Chrysopogon; species Chrysopogon serrulatus. The sequence continues at coordinate 11,930 of JADLZL010007454.1, read as the reverse complement.
GCCCAGCATCTCCACCGCGAAGTCCACCACGTCCTCCGCCGACGTCGCGCACCGCTTCGTCTCACCCTTGCTCGGCGCGCGCGCGCACTCCGCCACCGTCGACGCCACGGCTTTCCCCATCGCCGTGTCCAGGGGCAGCCCGAACGCCTCCGACACGGCGAGGGGGTCGAACGGGATCCTCGCCGCGATGTCGCGGGGCAGGAACGCCCGGGGCGGCATCTTGTCCCTGATGTCCGGCATCGGCATTCGGTTCCCGGCCACCAGCTCCCGCTCCCGGAAGAACTTCCCGGGCTCCGGAGACCACTTGAGGTGCTCGTGGTGCATCGACGCCGCCGCCTCCGCCGACACCGTCAGCGCCGCCGCGGTGGAGGTGGAGCTGGAGGTGTTGTGGTACTCCTTGAAGCTCACGCCGGTCTTGGCGTAGTCCTTGAAGGTGGTGTTGTTCTCGCCGGCGTACTCCTTGAACCCAATGTGGTGGTTGGGGTTGATGCCCTCGCCGTAGCCCTTGAAGGTGGTGCTGCCCGGGTTGGCCGAGTTGCCGTAGCTCTGGAACTCCGCGGCGCCGCCGTTGGCGCCCTTGGCGTAGGAGCTGAACCTGTCGTCGCCCACGTTGGCGTCGTCGCGGTACTTCTTGAAGGTGTCCACGCCGGCGTTGCCGCCGGCGCCGTAGCTCCGGAACGTGTTCTCGGGGACGTTCCCCTCCACGCCGTAGCCCGTGAAGGTGTCCGTGGCGCCGTTGCCGGACTGGCCGTAGTTGGCGAAGGCGGAGGCCAGCACGTTGGACTCGTTGCCGTAGGACGCGAACGTCTCGCGCACGCCGTTGCCGCCCTTGCCGTAGCCGGAGAAGCCGTTCTCCCCGTGGTTGGCCTCCTGGGAGTAGGACGCGAAGCTCCGGCCGCGGCCGTTGGCGTCGGCGTCGTAGTTGGTGAAGGTGGAGTCCGGGACGTTGGTCTCGGCGGCGTACGCGGCGAAGGAGCCCGAGCCGCCTGTGGCGCCGCCGGCGTAGGAGGTGAAGTTGGCGGTCACCACGTTGCCGTCGGCCTCGTAGGAGGCGAAGCTGTCGGCGCGCCCCGACGATTTCCGGCCGTAGCGGCGGAAGCTGTCGGCGGCGATGTTGAGGTCCGGGGAGTAGTTCCGGAACGAGTCGGCCCCCGCTATGCCGCCGGTGCCGTAGTTGGAGAAGTTGGCGTTGCTGTAGCCCTTGAACGGGCCCCCGCCCCTGGGGCCCGACGCCGCCAGCGACGCCGCGTCGGTGGAGGCCGGGCCGGGGCAGAGGAGCGCGGCCTTGGTGCAGAGCTCGGGGAGGCGGGCGCGGATGTCGGGCAGCGCGGAGGGGAACGAGGCGGAGTCGGCGGCCGGGAGCGGGGAGAGCTTGGCGACGAAGAAGGCCGGGTGCGGGCGGTTGTTGGGCACCTTGCGGTTCCAGTAACGGATGAATGCCGCCTTCGCCGTGAACGGGTTCACCGCCGGTGACGCGTCGGCTCCGGCGGCCACGGAGGCGGCGGCATTGTGCGGGAGGAGGTGCACGAGGAGGAGCAGGGTGGCGGCGAGGACGGTGCGAGTGGGCGGCGGGGGTGGGGAAGAAGCCATGGGAGGGAGATTTGGGGATGGGGATTGAGAGAAGAGGAGGACGGCTAATAAGCGAGAGCGGGGAGTGAGTGTGAATGTGAGTCAGTGAGTGACAGGATGGCAAAAGACAGTTATTGTTTACTTCAAAAAAAAAAAAAATACTGACAGTTGTCGAAAAAATGGCAAATATTGTATTTCCCTCCCTCATTCTCTCTCTCTCTCTCTCTGATTTATTTAGGAAAAAAAATTCTGCTTGCATTTTCTTTGAGAATACTGTTGGTGGGATAATTGTTGTATAGTATTGTATTGGGATGTGCTGATTATACAAAGCACGTAGGACTAACATCCAATGTAGATGGATAACATGGTAATGGTCCTATTTACTCTAACGTCGGAGGGTTGATCTAGCCAGGCCACCATGGACGAAGCGTGCGCCGAAGTTGCTAGGCCCTAGAATGTGTCGTAGTTGAAGGAACACACCATTATTGCTAATACTTGATGGTTGCAGTACATAGAATGACACAATAGAAGGTGCAATGTAACTCGCGGTTGTTGGAGTAGATGAATTGGGCATGTCCAAAGGTAGAGGTCTGGACGCAAGGTACAACAACGAGGATAGTGCTCAATGTCAGCGATGGATAACTCGAATACCTTGATGAAGACCTTGTGCAGATGGATAGATGCAATGGCGAAGCGGACACACAGGTGGCGATGCTGCGGCCCAACGAGGCGATACTACATCTCAACAGTCTTGTTGCTCAGGAACCATGCGAGTAGTAATCAGGGATGAGCATTAGGGCGTCCCCAGCAGTTGACGACGTAGCTAGCTGAGTAGGTTTGGGTGCAGGTTCGGACTGGCATGGAGGAGAGAGATCAGCTAAAAAGTGAATAGCTATCGCTTCGTTCGGCGCTAGCGCGGAGCCGGTGCAAGCCAATACTAATGGATGCATGCGGTTTTTTCATCATAGCGGCCAATAGGAAGCCACTTGGGAAGAGAAATGATGCTATTAATTAATTCTAAAGTATGGGTCCACAACCGATCCTGTCCATCTCAGCTGTCGAAGTCAACAGCACCACTGAGGATGCCCTTATGAGAGTTGGGTGGATGGTACACAATCGGTTGTAAGACTAATTTTCCGTTCAAGATTTTCTTGTCTCTTATCATTCCGTACAATATACTAGTACATACACTAGGTCTTTCGTTCTTAAATTTAATTTTCTTTATCACGTACTAATCTTTGTGGAATATCTGAGCAAAACAGTGAAATTTGTGTTTCCTTCTGGGAATGAGAAGAGCCACTTTATTTGGAAAGCAGCAAACGCGTTTGTTTAGGGTTATTTTTTTCAAACAGAAAACGTCGAATTTTGTTTTTCGCGAGTACGTACTTGTACTGGGGACGCGTTTTCGGCTGTGGAGGTGCGTGCGCTGGACGGGTATGTTTTGTTGTTGGTGGGTTGGTCTGTCACGTGCTGACCTCCGGAAGTGGAGACCACTGTCTTTTTCTCCATATGAGCAACGAGTAATTCATTAATTAATTAATGTTTTATTTGCCAATATTAATATTGTTATTCTGGTGTGGTGTTCGACCAGGATTCCAACTGGATTTGAAGAAGGGTGTTGTCTGTTGACAGCGACGACTATTGCTGTGATTCCAGAGCATGAATGCCCACGGCCATCAAATAAGGGCAACAGTTAAGGTAGTTGTTTCCATTTTCTAAAAGAAAAATATTTTTGTTTCTCGAGCACCACCAGCTCATCTTTAACGGTGCTTACTATTTTAGGGTAAGCAAATTAAGTTAATTTTAAAATAGTTCGGTTGTTCTAAGGGCCTTTTAATCCACTGGGATTGTAAGAATCAGCTAAAATAATTTAATTGTGATCAGACATGCTAGACTATGAGGTGGATTATTTATAATTAAAACCCCATGCCACAATAGTAATCCTATAATCCATCATCATATGTTTTTTAATGATTATGAGTATTTGTCACTTGAACCGAGAATACTCCACCACAATAATATATAAATCCAATTACTCTAAATATTATACTTCATAATCAAGATTATAATAATTCTAGATGTGATCCAAAAATCCACATTATTATTTTCTTTTTGTGAATTATAGTATAGATGCAGATCGATGATCACATATGTGCGCGTACACCCATCCTCTATGAACGGCACACAGACCATAACCTGTGAGCAACCGCAGAGCCAATAGATCTCAAGATGAAATCATCATACGCTTCTCGCTCTCAATGGATACATGGTCTACCACTGTAAAAATAGCCTCTAGCCCCGCTCTTCGCCACTGATGTGGCTAGTCTCAACCTTCTTATGTTGCAGCCATGGCTCGCCTTATCCTTGCCTCCAATACCAGCTGCCTCCCCCACGGACATGGCCTGCCATGGCCTCGCTTTCATTGTGGCCATGCCCTCCCCCCTCAATGGCCTGCCCCATCCTCACCTCAACCACGGCCCTCCTCGGTCTCGGATCTCTAACCGTAGGAGGTCTTGCCATATGTTTGGTAGATAGAAAAGGAAGGTGATAGGGTAGGGCTATGGGAGGAAGAGAGAGAGAGAGAAAAACATAATTAAGGGAGGGTTTACTTTAGCCTATTTAAATATCTGAATAGAGGAATTACTTGAGGATCCAAACTTGTAAGGGTTAACAACTACCTAGAGATGGAGTTCTCATCCCATCATGCCTATACCGCACATGCTGGCTTGCACGATCTCCCAACCCTAATGCCGTTGCTCTCCCCCACAACACCGTCTACTTCTCTTCTCTCCTAACAACAAAATTGTTTATTGACAAGGGAGTGGGGACCTGATCTCTTCTCCTTCATAATTTTAGGTTAGGTTTTCTAATCCTTGGTTTGGATTTTGGTATCATTGATGATGTGGTGGCGATGATGGTACTTTAGAACCAGGTCACTCGGGTCTCTCTCCCCACCTTGATGATGTTCGATCTAGCATTAGTGAATGGCTAGTATAAGTTTGGTTTATAAGATCTTTTGATCTTAGCTAACAGAGAAAGCAATTGTTTGGCTTCGATGTGGCAACCTCGACCTTTTTTTTTTTAATTTGGTCTTTTCTACAGCAAGGACCAATATTCCAACACTATTCTGATAGTGAAGGATTGTATGCTACTCCAGTCGATTCTCTTTTAGTGGGTACTTGATCTCGTTGTTTATAGGTGAGTGGCTTTTGCGGTCTCAAAGCCTTGATTCACAACGTTATTTGCATGTACATTTTTCTTTGTTGTCTATTAAGTGTGATCTTCGAGTTTGTTTAAGTGCGATCTTCAAGCTTAGACGAGCTTTTATACTAGCTTTTGTATTTCTGCGAGGAACTTTTTTTAGTGTCATCATAAAAAACATCTAGCCAGCTATATTCAACTAAAAAAGTATCTCTAGTCTATCCAAAACTAAATATAGCTCTAGTCTATCCAAACTAGTCCGGAAGAATGTTTACACTTTTTCTGAAATTCAATAAAGTTCTCTCTTCTTCCAAAGTATTTCAGCCTCAATGCTTGTTTACTCATGGTTGGTATGTCCAGGTAGGCCTTGCAATGAATGAGATGTCTACATAGACGTCTCCCTCACGACACTCCGCTAGATCGTGAGGCTGCTGGAGACCAAGAACACCCAACGGGTCAGCCGGCTGAAAACGTGGTCGAAAGTTGATCCTGTTGCCATGAGCAGCAGGAAGGAGTCGGGCATTCCAAACGGGGTCTCACAAGACGATACGTTGTCTTTTCTCGAGTAGTATGATGAAATAATGATACATCAAGAGAGTTACATATATTCGCTTTAGAAATCATAAGCTCATACAGTACATATACCTAAGTTAGAAAGCAATTAATGGCACTACGTGAAAAAAATATGTAGGAACGCCTCTTTTTTTAGGGGGCTCTATATTGAGCGGCCCTTACAAATGGTTCCGAAATAAACCGTCTCTATAAATCAATTTGTAAGGACGGCTAGTGTTATGAGCTGTCCTTACAAAAGGCGTCTATTTGTAGGGGCGGCTCTATATCTAGCCGCCCCTATAAATCGATTTGTAGAGGCGGCTCTATATTGAGCCGTCCCTACAAATAGATGCCGAATATGAAAAATCAAGCACGGAAATTTCAGTTTTTCAGAACGATCTTGGATGAAAAAATAATCAAAATAAAAGTTGTAGATCTTGAAATGTTATACAACTTGTAGTTAACAACTTTTTTATTTGAATTTTTTCACACAAAATTATATGTGAGTGTCTCAAGTTTGAAATTTGAATTTTTAAAATGACCTTTTTTTAAATGTCATCGGATGGAGAAACAACCAACATAAAGTTGTAGGTCTCGAAAAGTTATAAAACTTTGTAGTTGACAACATTTTGATTTGAAATCATCTTGCAAAGAAAATTATGTTGACTTTCTTAAATTTGAAATTTGACTTTTTCAAATGACCTAGGATGGAGAAATGACCAATATGAAAGTTGTAGATCTCAAAAGGTTATGAAACTTTGTAGTTGACAACATTTTTATTTGAATTTGTTTAGGGCCTCAAATGGTCAATTTAAACTTAGTTTGGGGTAATATGAGCAGGACCGAAACCAGATTTAGACAGAAGTGACGAAGGAGCGGAGTGGCAGAGGAGGTATCACGCAAAGCTGAGGTCGACAGTTCGAATCCCCAGGTTTGTTAAGCTTGCGAAAAATGCCCCAAAAATGAGGTTGGCGGGGCCGTCCCCTGGGCTATTTTTTTTTTTTTTTTTTTTTTTTTGGATTTCTTTTGTTCGATTTTGAATCTAAAAAATTTATTTATAGGGATGGCTCAATATCCAGCCGCATCTACAAATCAATTTGTAAGGGGGGGGGTGGGGGTTTGGCCAGCCACCCCTATAAATGGAGCATTTGTAGAAACACTACGGTAGGGGCGGCAGGTCCAACCGCCCCTACAGAGGGTTGTAAGCTGCCCTTAAAAATCATGCCTATAGTAGTGCGGTGCACTCTTGGTTAATATGTCTAAAGTTTAATAAATGTATAGGTAAAAAGTATTAATTAATGTTTATAAAACTGAAAAGATATACAGTATGAAAATATATCTCATAACAAATCTAATGATGCTTGATATTATTAATGTTTTTATTTGTAGTTAGTTAAATTTGAAATACATTAATTTAATATTGTGTTAGAATTATATTCATTTGTGGGCGGACGTACATCGAGGAGCGGTAACTTCTTTCCAATAGTTTTATGATTTATTATTTAACAAAAGGGTACATAACTGGTACTCTTGGGATTTGAAACAGAAGTCATTTACTCCCTCCGTATAGGAATTAGATGTCTGGTCTCTAAAGTATAATTTTAACTTTATATTTTTGTAAAAATACTTATCATAAAATAATATATTTATACTTTTATGAAAGTATTTTTTAAGACAAATCTATTCATATGGTTTTTACATTTTTAAACTTAACAACTTAAAAATTATTCATAATTTATGTTCCCAATGTTTGATCCAAATCTTGCTCAAAACGACATCTAATTTCTTTACGGAGGGAGTATGTTAGCTTTTCACCTTTTCTCTGAAGGTATGCCCAATTCTTGATTTTAACACACATTTTGTTCTATTACTTATATTATACCTTATTACTGTATATCTTCCTAGCCATTGCTTCTCATATAGTCATATTCTCATGTCTCCAAACACCACATGTAAACATCGCACATACAATAATTTTGCATCATTGATAAATAATAATCACACCTAACACTATGGAGAAGCAAATAAAATGCAGTAGAAATTTAATAAAACGTAGTAGAAATTTCACAAGAAAACAGTTTCCAATTTGCAAACAAATATTTGAGTTCTTGCATTAGTCCAAACATGTTTCAAGTACAGTACTCATCTCAAATTAATGTCAAAGAGCATTTCGAACAATGGAAAAAAAGGGCAATAAAAAAATCAAGCTTCTGGGGAATTTGCCCTACACAATATGTTTGCATGCTGGATGCATGGCGACCCCATGTCATTTAAACGAGGATGCAAGTGTTTGGTGAGAGCTGCATCAGTCTTAAGTTCTTGTGGCGCGAGACGAAGGCCAGAAACGGAGCTGGGGTTCTTGTGGCGCGAGACGAAGGCCAGAAACGGAGCTGTTGGGCTAGGTAGCTGGCCTTTTTGAGACAACAATTCAGCAGCATCAATGTATATATGTGTCCTTTCTGGACCTGTTTTGGAATCGGACAACGTGTCAACATTGCACATTGTCCTTGGATATATATCTCATACGTATACTACCATTCACCACCAATAAATTGGTCTGTTTGGATTGTCCTTGCAGACAGAGATCAGTCGTCCCATAACCCAAATTTTATGTTGCAAGTTGTACATAATGTAGTTGCTACTCAAACCGGCCGTATGCTAAAATTTCTACGATCAGCCACCCTGAAATTTCAGCATTACCCAAACCTGTTTCCTTCACATTAACCCAAAACCAGCATGAAAGCATACTGTGTGTAGGGCAAATTTAAAGTTACGGCCAAAGAGCCTTGGTTTTGTCTCTGCTGTATCACAATTCTAAAGTCAGCTTTCTGATATAACAGTAGGGTTGATGCATATCAATGTACCCTCACCAACCTCACCTCTTGACCAACAGTAGGGTTGATGCATGGTGATGATCTCAAACCATGCCTGTCTGCAAGGACAATTGCACAATGCAGTCACATGCATAGTATATATGTGTTAGTACTATTTGTTGATGAATGCATGCCCATAGCTTACCCAATGCAAGGACATTGTGCCATGTTTGCTGATTCCACCGCAGGTGTACAGGACACATAGACGTATTGATGTCGAATATTGATTGTGTTTTCCTAATCGAAAGCTACGAGAAACCTCAACAGTTCTTCTGACACCCACACAAACTTAGGAATTGAAGTTTGTCACCAAACATCTGCATCCATGGTTCAATACTTTTGAATGCCATGGGAGTCACCGTGCGTACCGTACCTAGCATGCAACCACGTCACCACACAGTACCATGCATACATGATGCATTGCAGTGAGAAGTTATGGCCAAGAGCTAGCCTCTTGGTTGCACTTGCACACTTGTACAGTATAGGGGTTGTACAAAACGTGATCGTACGTGGAGGGTGGAATTGATGATGAACACATGGAACACAGTGACCGGCTGTAGGTACGGCATAACTCTCCGGCCGGTAAGATCGAGATAAAAAGAATTAAAAGAACTCACTTGAAGCTAACACAACACCTTTCTACCGCGGCACTATATACTTTTTATATTTTTTGACTACTATTTTGAAAAAAAAAAAGTTACAAGTACAAAATTTTAAATCTTTTTTGTGACTTTACATGTCAAGCACAATAAATTGGTATAGGGCATGTCTTTATCTGATTTTTTTTTAAAAATAAAAATTTGAATCTCAAAATACATGACACTAGTACAGAAATTTTAATGGTGGCGATGAAAATACATTAATGGTGGCGGTTACCGCCAGCGAGCACAGGTCACGGTTAATCAACAATTAACCATGGCGGTGGCATGCACCACCGTGGCGGTTTGTTTGAACGTGGCCGCCACGGTTAATATATTAACCGTGGCGTTTTGTTTGAATGTGGCCGCCACGGTTAATACATTAACCGTGGCGGGCATTACATGTCCACCGCCACAGTAAATATTTTGCGCAGATTAAAAAAATATTGCATTCTGCATTTGAAATTTGAATTCAAATTTGAAACGAGCAATGAAAAATAAACGTAAACCACATATATACATAATGACATCATTAGTTTATCATTCAAAAGTCACCACAAGCTAATCTACGTACATACGAATTTAAACTTCTTCTCGTGTTTCTCCACTGCTGACCTATATAGCTACTTTTCTATTTAGGTAAGCTGATCGGTCACATTTCTCCTAAGGATAAGCCTCGTTGTCATCTAAGAAGTCTGTGAAATTGTAATCCTGGATCCGTAGCTTGGTGCGCCAGTTTCTGATCTTCTCATATTTCTCGTCGAGTGCATAATCGCTTTCCATATTAAAGAACGTACTTCCTTCAAGCACGCAGTCCTGCAGGATAAACTTACATATGTTTGCTACAGTTTGGGTGTGCTGCTTGTCTCCTATTTCTATCGGGCACTGTTTCTTCATTTCCGCCTTCAGAACCTTCCAGCTGTTGCTGTATTCGGGGCACTCTCTAAGGTGTTCGCAAACAAAGAATCCACATAAATTTGATCCGTAGGTTGTTTCGCGCACTGCACGAAATGTATTATACAATCAATTATAAACATATAGAGCAAGAACGAATACTTGAAAAGCATGGCTTCAGACTACACACATACCGGGAAGTTGTGCCTGATTTTCAATTTATGCTTGTTCTTCGACTTCTTCTCCTCCGATCTACGATCAACACATTCGGGGTCTTCCAAGTACTTCTTGTAAGCACTGTGTAAGCACATGACATATAGGTCAGTGCCAAATTAAACATAAGTCACATGTAATGGGATGGGTAAAGTAACTTACAATTTTAATACCCTTTCGAACTCCATGTAGCCTTCCTTTGGAGTGTGCAAAGAGTCAAATATACTGAGCCCTTTTCGTCCCCGAGGATAGATTAAGAAAGTAATCCAAAGGCCCACAAGGCCTCGGCTTTTCATTCAAACAATACAGGTTTTTGAATATCGAAACATGGAAAGTGAATGTCCCTAAACTTTTCAATACAAGTATATCCTTTAGACTTACCCGAACTGGTGGGCGGCCAGGAGACATCCAGTTTCACCGACCGCCTTCATGCATCTTTTGAGGTACATTCCCACGTTACCCCTCGAAGTGTCTGCTGCTTTTTCCGAGCAAGAGCTCTCGCTTCCGGTGCCAAATTCACCAAGCTGGGATGATCATCGGCACCTCATAACCCACGATGATTCTCTCAGTAATATGCATCGGAGAGGCGTATACAACGTTTATGCCCAGCCGCTTGCATAGATGGGCTTGCATCCTGCAAGGACAAGAAGGCATGCCATATAGTAGTAGATTCTTCCTAAAGTACCATCATCGATGCAACAAAAGTGTGAAGGTGGTGGTGAACTTACAGTGCAAACAAGGTGATAAGAGAGACGTCAAGATCCTCCCGATGCAGTAGGTAGTACAGGTCTTTGAAGTCGACAGGGACATAACAATCCTTATCCAAGAGGAAGTACTCCTTTGGCACCCTGACAATGAAGTCTTTGAGGCCTACCTTCACTGCCTCCATGTACCAGATATGGAACCTCCTTACGTCCCACGGCTCATCCCTGAGGGAGCCCAAGGTCACCATGAATTTCCCATGCTCGTAGTTGTATGGGTATTCATCTGAAAGCCCCCACATCGACACGGGAGACTTTGGCCTGCACAGGATATACTCAAGAGTAAAATACCAACCCCGGCCCCTGCATACAGGAATTACTAAAACTATGCTTGCAGTCATACCTTTGAGACTTAGTGGTGTAGCTGAACTCCATGGCCAAAACCTTGCCCATGGCCTTGGCTGCCTCCCGTTCAGTCTCATCGTCGGTAGCCTTTGTCAGCCCGGGGGAAAGTTTCCTTGTGTCATCCGCAACACTTTCATCGACATCGGTAGGCTTCATCAGCGGGGGGGGTTGCCTCATCTCCTTCTCAACATTTGGAGGTGTTGCAAGGCCCGATGTTGCCCCCGCACCGGTGGATGGATTGCTCGTGCGGGAAGGAGGGTAATGGGAAGAATTGTCATCCCCACCACCGCATTGCAATTGGTATTCATCGTTGTAAGCCCGGCTAAAAGGCGTAGGATGTGAGGATAGCGGCGTCTTCGCGTCGATGATAATGTCGGTCTTATTCCATAGAACTACCTCCCCTATGACCCCTCTTAGGAACTTTACCCCGTTGGGAGTCTCATAGTCGAGTTCCTCATCGCCAAATCCTTCGGCGATCCATGACGGGATCACCAAGGCATAATCAGCCGGTTTCTCCATGTCACCGTACATACTGGTTGCTTGGTCATCGGGATATAACATTGCTGTTGTTAACACTGGATTTTGGTAAAGGCTGAGAAGATGACAAGTGGGCCAGTGCACAACAAGCTCATGGGAGGCAAATGTTCAGAGATTCGGTAAACACCCGTGCGGTCGGCTAATTCTGGGCAATTCGGCAAGTATTCATGTGGTCGGCTATCCTTAAAGACGGTGGTTCCATTCGGGAAGTAAAAGGTGGCAAGTAAAAACCGATTAGAAGGAAAGAATCGTGATGGTAAAGGACTCCAAGAAGGATTAGAACTAAAGATCGTCGTACTTTTGAAGCCTTCCTTGGTGTTTTGTAATCGTAGTCTTTAAGGACTCAT